>BJCM01085931.1:0-10129 GCA_018326385.1 Flaveria bidentis
AAGAGCTGAAATATTCAGCTCATATTCAAGGTTTCTTGGCTGGAAATAGTCTTGTGCAAAGGGTTTTTCAAGTTGGTGTTGCACAACCTAGCAAGTGGGTGTATCAAGGAGCTTGTGGGTATCATCTCTTGAGGGCTTCTACATTGAAGTCTTTGCCTCCTAACATCATCATCTAGCCTTGCAAATCCATCATTCTAAGAGGTAGTTTGTATGGTTGTTCTTTTATGTTTTGATAGCATGTTCATCCATATAAATAGATCCTTGTTTTGGGTTTTGTTTTAACATATGTATATGATACATAAACTCATGATTTTAATATCAACTCCGCTGCATTTTTCATGTTAAATGGTTAATATGACTTTGGTAAGGATCTACAAATCCCAACAGGTAGGTATAGCACATGACAATGGTATACTTGAATTTACCCTTAGGTACTGTGGCCAGGCTGTTGTTAGCCATGATGGGGGGTCTATGATGGGCCCGGCCTAGTACCTGCTATATGCATAACGGTGGGGTAAAGTTCATGGTTTTTTTATGGAATGAAAGGAAGTAATGATGATCGTATGAATGAAAGTAACGAAATGAATGATAATGACGTACGATGAATGAACGAAAGTTAATGAATGATGAAGATAATAATGATATTATCTAGGTGTACGTACGATGTGTGATCACATGCTAAAGTAAAGAACGATTCTATTGAAAGTAAAGTATGTTTTATTATAAAACTAGAACTCACTCAGCAACATTGACTTTTTATGCATTTTCCAGTTGGCAGGTGAGCACTGCTGAGGATGGCACGGGACGGCTACTTGACTTGTTTTGGAGGGCATCCATTCTTATAATGCTTTTTTGATGTAATGCAATATGTTTTTTGTAATGGGATAACGATGTATTATTTTGCAAAAGATTTGATAATGAAATGAAATGTTATTGTAAATGTTCTGCTATGATGTTTTATGAAAGTTAAATGTAATTATATGTTTTATGCGCAATGATTGACCAGTTGTGAGCGTCCCGGGAACGGGGCCTTACATATATAATGAATCATAAGCATTCAGTGAGATCATATCATATAATAATCAGCAAATTAAATAAAAGAAATTGTGGATTGTCATAGACAATGATTAAATCCTGATCATGTGTGTACCAGGTCAATATTACCACAACAAAGGAGACACTAGATCTAAGTACAGATAATGAGTACTTTGGAAAATGTATTAGCACACTTACCTTTTCAATTCTTAGATTGATTAAGGTTTGATTAGATATGACATTAAGTTACCCACACATAGACTTAGAGAGTCCAACCCTCGTCAATAAATACAAGCAAGCACTTTTACTCAACTTAAAAACTTGACATATATGTATAACCAGATCTTATGTTTAGGTCAATGAGAGAATCAGCATGGTAAAACTAGTGATAATCTTTGAGAAAACCACCATGGACAAACCATTAGGTAATCTACGAATCCTTTTCCAAAGAATTAGATATAGAATTCATAAGAATCATAAGACATATATTTTGGACTTTGTAGGATTGTAAACATTGGCATCTTTTGCATTAGGTGAGAATATCCAAGTCTGTAATGACTTACAATAGAGGATACCTCGTCACTTCAGGTCTAAGATGACTCATAACAAAGAAGTGAACAGATGCGGTAAACAGTTCTCATGGATATTCATATCACCACCAGGTGTGAGTTTGTGACTTGACAAACAATCAATCAAAGAAGTCAACACCACTCATAAGAACTAAGATGGATACACACAAATGCATAATGATTTAGTTAAATCACAAGAATAAAATTTTTCTGTATAATTGCATGAGTTTACCCGCAAATCATATATGATCATGTCAGATTTTATGAATGAGTGAAGTATGTAACTGATTAAACTGATGTACTATCATTTCTCATAAATTGCAATGGTAGATTCAAGTCTAACTAAGAAATGAACACCTAAACTATATTTTTGTATTTTCCTTTTCTAATTTTCTATTTTGATTTTGCGATTTCTAATTTTGTATTTGCTTTTTTCTTTTAGCACACACACAATATATACAATCAGGTAGTCAACTTTGGCAATTTCTCTTTTAATTTGGTCATGAAGAAGGAGGGTGGGTTCTTATCATTTTGATAAAACAAAATCAGTTTTAACATGATTAATAAGACCATTAGACACAACTAAATACTCAAACCTTCTGGGTAGAAAGGCTTTTGTATATAGGTCAACCAATTGCTTTTCAGTTGAGATTTGAATCAAAATTATTAAACCTTTTTTAGAGTTATCTCTAAGAAAATGATATTGAATTTTGATATGTTTTTTTATGTTAGACAGGATTAGCTGTTATAAACATAGCAGTTATGTTATCAATGTAAATAGGATTTTTAAGAAAATTGACCCCATAGTCTAGTAGTTAGTTTTGAAACCAAAGGATTTGAGAACATCCTGCTAATTCAACTATCTACTTTGCTTCTGCAGTTGAGACTGAGACATTTATGTGTTTCTTACACTGCCATGAGACTAATCTAGAACCTAAAAACTGGCAACCACCTATAGTAGATTTACGATCTTGACAACATCCCCCGTGATCACTGTTAGTATATCCATGTAACTCGAACTTGCCTTTATAAGGATACCATAACCCTAGAGCTGGTTTTCCTTTGAGATATCTGAATATGTGTTTGACTATGATTAGCTGAGATTCATTCGGATCTGATTGATACCTAGCACAGACACAAACAAGATACATTATGTCAGGTCTAGATGCAGTAAGATACATCAAAGATCCAATCATAGATCTATATAATGTTTGCTTAATAGATTTTCCTTTCGGATCTGGGCCAATCTTGGTGTTAATGTCAGTTGGAGTTCTGATAGATTAACAATCTTGCAGTTTGAACTTTTTCAACATCTTGTGAACAAACTTCTCTTGATTGATAAAAATACCACCTTCAAACTATTTTACTTGCAATCCAAGGAAGAAGCTTATCTCACCCATAAAACTCATATGGAAACATGATTTCATGATCTCTTCAAAATTAGAGCACAATTTTTTACTTGTAGAACCAAATAGGATATCGTCCACATACACTTGACAATGAATCAAAATCAAATAGCCAAGCTGGACAATTTGCACATGATGGAAATGATTTTCTAGGAATTTTACATTGAACTTTTGAATGATAATATTCCTCTTAGAGTTATAAACTCTAAATGCCTTTGACACAAATGAATATCCAAGAAAGAATCCATCATCAGATTTTTCATCAGATTTTCCTAGCTGGTCATTTGAGTTTAGAATCAATACCAGACAACCAAAATGTTTAAGAAAATATATGTTTGGTTTCCTGCCAAACATCAACTCATAAGTAGTTTTCTATTTGTCTTTCACCAATAGAGTATGATTTTGAATGAAACACACGCAGTTGATATGGCTTCATCCGAGAAAGTGATAGGAATCATGGCATCTGCTAACATTGCACAGGTTGCCTCAATCAACATTCAGTTCTTCCTTTCAGCAACGCCATTTGGTTATGGAGTTCTAGGAGCACTGAACTGATGATTGATCCCTTTTCTTACATAGAACATGTCAACATTAGTATTCTTTAATTATATTCCATTATCACTTCTAATTAGTTTTACTTTTTGATCAAGTTGATTTTTTTACTTTAGTGATAAGCTCTTTTAATATTTTAGTCGTTTCAGATTTTGTACGCAAAAAGAAAACCCAAAAAATATTGTATAGTCATCAATGATAACTAAACAATACGATTATTTTCCAATGCTCAGCATGTTTATAGGACCGAATAGATCCATGTGTAACATCTGTAGATGCTGTGAGTTTGAGTTTATTAGTTTGGACTTATAAAACGCTCTGTGTTGATTCCCTTTCAAACATGCTTTATAGAGGTCTGATGTAGCAAACTTCTTTGTTGGTATGCCTACTACATGATTTCCTGTTACAAGTTTCTTCATGTTTTTGAAGTTGGAATATCTGATATGTCCATGCCAAAGCTGGCTTTCATCATTTGAAGCATGCATAATGAGGCAAGTTGTTTCTGTTAAAGGATCAACTTGAGACATATCTAGCTTGTAGACATCTCTATCATGAACAGCTTTAACAACCACCCATTTCATGCTAATCTAAAAACCTAGCTATGAAATATAACAATAAGAGTCATAAAACAAAGCAGAATACGATTTATCACATATTTGAGAAACGCTTAAAAAACTAAAGTTAACTAAGCACAGTAGTTGACTTTATCAAAGCTTATAACTTTGTTAGATACCGTTCCTTCACCGGTTATCTTTCCACCTGCATCTTCACAAAAGCTACATGTGTACCATCTTTTGTCTTAAATTCTTGAAGTAAGTCTTGATTGCCTGTCATATGTCGGCTATACCCACTATCAACATACCATGTGTTTATTGGTCGTCTTGGACGTACCTACATTTCAAAGACACTTAAGATGAGTTATCAACCCAAGACAATATGTTCTTGGGCTTGCCATATTTATCCATAATGGTAAATTTCTTGAAATGGGGTTTTTTCATGTCAGGTATCTTTTGAAATTTTGGATGATCAAATCCTCTTTGAACAATTGTTTGATTATTTTTTCTTTGTTTTGACCTCAAAGTATTAAAAAGATTCTTAAGATCATCATCAAGAAACTTTGAACCATCATTTAAAACATTCTTAGAAAACTATTTCTTGTTAAATGTTCCATTTTTCATTCTCACTGAACATGGAATGAAATTTCCCTGTTTATACTATTGTGGTCTCACAATATACTAATCTTCATAATCAGAATTGTTTCTTCTGAGAGATCTCAATCCTAAAGAAGATTGTTTTGATAATCCCTGAAACTATAATTTTGATTTCTTTGAAACCTTTGATTACCAAAATCTTTCCTTGGCGAGTTCTTCCTGGACTCATAATCCTCTGTATTATGATTTCGTTCATCACACAAGGCATAGTATTTGTTGAAATAACAATCAGTCATTGAATGATTTGTCATATCACAAATATTACAATACTTGTTAAAATAACACTTAGATGTGTTATGATTTTACATATCACATATGTCACGGTACCTTTGTGACTGTTTGAACAATATTTGCTTAACCCTAGATATAGATACAACATTTGATTTAGGGGTAGTTGGGTTAATCTGTTGTCTTTGTTTAGTGAGTTTGCTCTTTTGATTTTTAGGATTAAGATTTCGGACATTTTCACAATTCTTCAACTCCTTAGACATAAATCTTTTATGAATAGTGGAAGCCTTAGGACCTGAACCTATTTTTAGATCAGAGTTAGATTTGATCTTAGATTTTGTTGTTGTTTCAGAGATTGTGTTCATGTCAAAAGTTCCTGCTAACACAACCTTCACTAGTTTACTTTGACTTGATTGATTGATTAGTTTAGATTATTTAGCTTTAGAAGTTTTTTTTCTTCTTTTTGATTTCTTGTTCTTGATGAAGTTTTAGTGCTTTTAGTTTTAGTTGAATCTTGAGAAGATTCTTTTTCGGATTGTTTGAGTTTTTGACCAATGTGTTTTGATTCATAAAAAAATGAATCATCAGAACATGAAGTTTCTAATTTCTTTTCTTTAAATTTCCCTTTCATCTTGTTATATATTTCATTAACTTTTTTAACACTGTCAGGACTTGTACGCATGGAATAATAACAGATTCTGCGTGAAACTAGATCAAATAGTGCGGAATCCAATTTGATTGGCGATCCAATCAGTGAGAACAATAACCCGATCAATATAAGAATGAACTAAATATAAAGAATGAGTAGGAATCGATCAAGATCAAACTTTGAAGTTGGATTGGTTGTCTTGGACGTTCTGGACGGCTAGGTTTTGTGAATATACGAAATATCTCTCAAAGTTTCTCAAGTGTTTTCAAAAGTTATGTTTTTCCACGAATTAAGTGGTATTTATAGGTTTGCAGTTTCCATTCGTACGGCTGAACCATTAGCATGGTTCAGTCGTGCGAATGAATCATGCGATTGAGTCATACACACGACTGAAGGTTCAGTCGTGCGACTGAGTCATTCTTATGTCTCAATCATACGACTGATCCAGTCTCCTGGTTCAGTTGTGCAACTAGTCCATAAGCATGATATATTCATGCGTATGGTCCATAAGTATGCTCCATTAGCATGAATAATCACCCGACTAGGTTGAACACATTAGTTAATCATTATTGACTTAGAACTATGAAAAACAACCTCAAACCTATATATGAAGTTCATACATATGAATTATACTTAACACAATAATAATATGAAATAATTAAACATAAATAAACATCAAACACATATTATATTTCATTGAGTCATTACATTACACATGTGTAAGAAATTAAAGACTCTTACATTTAAGCACATAAACTAGGAACATCATGTATCTACAAACTCCCCCTTGGAACTAGTTTACCCTATTGTCTAACATTCTTCACAGTTTCTTGAAACTTCTTGTACTTCTCTTATTTTGTGACTCTTGCGTGTATCTTAAACGCAAAGAAGAGCCGTATCACGTGTTGGAACTGAAGAGCTTGTACAATGTATTACGTGTCATAGAACAGTGGCCACTTGTATAAAGTGTAAACATCTTCAGCACTTGTAAGCCACGTTGGGTCAAATACCCTGATAGTATCTATCTTTCCATCTTTGTTCAACACTATGACCGCTTCTCTCGTTCGCCAATCATAATACCACCATTTGAAGTGTGGAGTGAAGTCCTAAGGAATTTCACATAAGGGAATCTTGGACATTGTGCATGGTGGGAGTGGTGGTAGTGGTGGTAGGAGCTGTGGTAGTGGTGGTAGGAGCTGTGGTAGTGGTGTTGGTAGCTATGGTAGTGGTGGTAGCAGCTGTGGTAGTGGTGGTGGTAGCTGTGGTGATTAGGGTGATCCTTTGCCTCTTGCTCTTTTCTCGTAGGGTTGGGCCATCCTTTTCTTCCTTGAGCCCTTGGATAAAGAGGCTCTCCCTGAGCTGAGTGGTTGGTCTGGGGTGTAAGTAGGATTAGTGTAATCTATAGCACCACCCTTCGACCCAGCCTGGCGTCCGCCAACCACCTCTAACCCTTTCTTGATGGCCATAACACGGCTACCAACTGTCCTAATAGTGGCTCATCGTCAGATTCTTCCTCTTCATCAAGTAGGAAGTCTTGGTTGAAGGAAACCTTCTCTGTTCCACCAGGAGCATTAATGGTGTCATGTGTAGGTTGTGAAGACATCGTAGCAGTGTCAGTGGCCCTAGATTGAGAGGGGCCAGTATCTCTAACACCTTGACTATCATCCTGGTCGTCATCATTGTCGTCTTCTTCGGTGGGTAACATTATTGGCTCAACATCAGAATCGCTATCATCGTGACGCCACTTCATGGGAGAGGGCGCCACATACACTTCACTAGCTAGATGCCCAAATAGTCTCCTGACCAGGGGCTTCACCTGCTTCCCCCGGTACACCTTCATCCGACCTAAAGTCGTGTCATCCATCACCTCTAGAATAACAACATCATCTTTCTCTTTTGGCAACAGAGGAAGCTTCTTATCAATAATCATCTTTAAGAAACATGGGTACATACAAAAACCTTCATTGCCTTTTCGTTTCAGGTTCCCGATCATATATGTGAAGAGCATGCGAGACAAACTAAACGGGTGGTTCAGTACCAAAGCAACAAATGCATTCTAGATTTGATCTAACAGCTCATCAAATCCTCCTCTCCTTGTAGCTATGCACTTAAGTATAACATGAGCCAAGTACTTGAACTGGGGGCACATGTTGTTCTTGTTAAGCACACCTGCATTGATGTCCCCAACGTAATTTATCCTTAGAAAGCATATCCGAAAAGTCAGGGGATGCAGCTTGGTTGGGTAGGCACCATCCTCACCCAGATCCAGGATCCTCCTCAAATCTTCTTCTGTGATCTCAGTCTCCTGCCCGAAGATAGAGCTCCTAATACAATGCGGCTCAGCAGATAGGTCAACGGAGGCACCTTCCCACAAGGCCTGCTGTATAGACCTGTATGGTATGCACTGAGCAGAGATAGCCTTGTTGATCCTCAACCTACGTAGAAAGGCTATAATCACAGCGAACTCAGAGGCATTCCTGGAAGTAGCATCGAGATGAGCACATATGTTGTGCTTGGTGCTCATTGTCCATCTATCAGCCATGTTGCTGCAACAAAAGAAACATATACATTAGAGTTGTGTATAAGAGATGACAGTTGGAACTTAAACTATTTGGTCAAGTTGGTTTAGTCGTGTGATTGAACCATACAACTGATTTCAGTTGTGCGTTTGAGCCTGCGGCTAAATTCAGTCGTGTGATTGAGCCTTCGACTGAACTTAGTCGTATATTAAGCCATGCGGTTGAGTCAGTCGTGTGACTGAGTCGCCGATTGATTCATTCATGCGATTAAATTGTGCGTCTAGCTCAATTGTTCGACTGAGGTTCATACGAAGTGTCCATTCGCATCTTGCTCTGTTCGACACTCCAACATTGAATCTATGTCAAAACTTTATATTAGACTTCATGTGTAGATTCATTAGATTCGCAGGGACTCTAAATAGCACTTAATTTCCTTTAAATCAATGTTTATGTCCATTTAAGTGGTCTATATTAAAGAGTTTTTCTCAGTTCTTGATTTTCAATTAATAGGTCCTTAGGGTTCGATTTAACCAGTCATTTGAGTCGATTTCATTCTTACAGTACCTGTAGATGAGTAGAATGGAAGTTAGAATCACAATCAAAGGGTGATCACAAGAATAGGAATTTTGGGTAGAGTGTTTGTGTATGTGCGGTTTTTGAGAGCTTTGAAGGGTGGTACGGAATGCGACCGACTAACTCCTCTATTTATATTGTTTTAAAGTTTCGTCGTGCAACTAGACCCATACGCATGGTTCATTCATGAAACTGGGGTTCAGTCGTGTGACTAGCTTATACATCTTCATCCATCCGTACGATTGGTTTATCGTTGTGATCCAATCGCATGGTTGTCTCATACTCATGGTCCAATCGTGGCTCATACTTATGGTTTAATCGTGCGATTGGCTCATCCTTATTATTTAATGGTGCGATTGGCTCATACTTATGATTCAATCGTGCGATTGGCTCATACTTATGAGTTTGACCTCACACGCTTTCAAACACTTCAATTTTTACCTTTTGATATATAACATTATGACCTATGTTCATCTCAGACGTGATCCTTTTCATTGAACAACATTTGATCACCTAAGACGTGATCCTTTTAGTTTTACATCATTTGATAACCTCAGAGGTGATCCTTTTAATTTAAAAACCAATTGATCACCTCAGACGTGACCACTTTTAGTGAGTGATTCATAGATTTCATCTAGTTGTATAGTCCGACATCAACGCAACAAGAGACTAGAAAACAGAAAAAAACTTGAAATTTAAAACAAAAAAAGAGATATTTTTGTGTATTTAGGTTTGAGATGGATTGAAACCTTTTAGAAAACATCTAATATATTTTTCTTCCTGGATAGAACAACTTCAAGTTAATTTGATCATTTCTGGAAAGATTCATCATGGAATCATACATGTATATCAGAATCATTTGGGACTATTTTAATATATACTTTGATACTATATCCTTGTTTTGTCTAAGACTCAATAGCACTTTTAGGAAATCATACTAAAGCTATAAGATGAACACAATGATTTTGACTATCAAGAGTTGTAGCCACGATGATTGTCAGTATATTTGTCCACTTAAATCCATACACAGGTTTTTGACTCACACTAGTGATGAGTTAGGTTTATTTATTTCAACAAGCATTTGTGGATCCCACACTTATATGGTAATCAACATTCCTCAGGAGATTTTTGAGCAGTCTACGGGCAAGAATAAACATTTCTAAGAGCTTTCAAAGAGATGCCAAGCCTCAGGTCAGTGCCATCGCAAATGAGAGTGGCACAAACAATAATGAATTCTAAAATATTTAGGTTATGCTTATCCTCAGGTTAGTGCCACCGCACAGTAGAGAGACACACAACCTATCTTCTTGTTAGAGCATTTATTTTTCTTTTGCACATAACGCACCAACAACATTAGTCATTAGCTTGATTGCACTTAGTAGTTTTT
>BJCM01085935.1:0-11605 GCA_018326385.1 Flaveria bidentis
TAAACAATGTCATACTAATTGTTTATGTGATCATTCATATGTTATGCTTATGGCTATGTTGTCGTGAATATTGACTAAACGCGACACAAGTCTCCATTTGTGCTTGGGTGTCGTCATGACACGCTTGTCATCATATTTATATTGCTTCTCTATCGTATACCATGTGTTATGACGATTCCGACTCGTTACATCCGCGTGTTTCCGCTTTAGCGGGGGTGTGACAGACCATCACAGGGAAGAGCAGGTAACTTTACCCACTCCTACCGGTGATGATCAACCCTTGACCACCAAATCTAGAAGAAGGCGAGCTAAGGTAGCCAGAAAAATTACCAAGAAAGTGGCCGAGTCTAAGCTGAAGATAGACCCAAAACAAAATGGTGTGTTCATTTCAGCTAGATTCCAGGTGGTAGCAAACTCTGATTCAGGAAAGGTGAGTAGTACCAAAACTCCTGTCCTACCAAAGAATCAGAAGTTAAAGAGAAATATTGTCGATGAATAAAAGAAGAACAATAAAATGCAATCCTCAAGTTCCCAGAAAATTAACATTGCGTGCATAATGTGTGGTCTACATAACCACGTGGCCAAAGATTGTTAGTACAACCGTGCTAGCACACATTATGCAAATAATGTTAAAAGAGAAGGAGTCAAGGAAGGTTTCACATTTGGACCCTATCACAAGGTTCAAGTATTGAAGAATGAAAAACTTGTCTTGGAAACAAAGTTGCTTTCGGAAGAAACTCATTCTTCCGAAGGGAAAATTGCTTCGGAAGACAAATTCAAGAAAACTCAAAAGAAAAAAAGAGTTCCTTTGAGACCTTCCGAGAAAAGGACTGCTTCAGAAAAAAGGTGGTGAATATCTCTTCCAAAAAGAAAAAAGCTTTGGAAGAATGCCAAGCTGCACAAGCTTCATCAAGCTCATCTTCTATGATCAACCAAGGGATGGAATGGAAGATCAAGGAAGATGTTACTGCCCAAACCTCTTCTTCAAAGACATCCATTGAACCCCCATGCATAAATTTGGTTCAATTATGTCACTGTCATTAGAAGAACCCAAGACCAACAAGGCTTGAGTTTCCAATCAAAACAAATCATCTCATATTATGTGCAGGGACATCCACATTACAAGAATAACAATATATGGATTGTGGATAGTGGATGCTCCAAGCAGGCATATGATAGGGAATATATCTCTCCTTCAATAATTTCAACATTTTGATGGAGTTCCTATCTAGTTTGGAGGTGAGGCTGGAGGATATATTTTGGCAAAGGGAGTATATCCAATGGTAATATAAAAGTTGACAAAGTAAACTTTGTCAAACAGCTTGAACACAACATGTTAAGTGTTTTTCAGTTTGTGATCAAAAGCATCAAATGCTCTTCACAGAACATGAGTGCATTATCCTCAAACCCGGGATGATAATTCCTCAGGAATTGGTGCTTCTTGGATCTCCTAGGAGAGGGGATATGTACAAGCTGGATATGAACTATGCTTCCACACTAGGTGAAGTATAATGCTCTCTTTCCAAAGCTGATAGTGATAAGTCAACTTTATGGAATAAACGAATGCGTCATGTGAATTTTAAAACAATCAATAAGTTGATTAAAAATAATTTGGTACATGGTTCGCCTAAGAAGGAATTTTTCTGCAAAGATAACTATGTTGCATGCTTGAAAGGGAAGCAACACATGGCATCTCATAAATCCAAATTGTTAACTTTATCACCACTCCATTACACCTATTCTACATGAATCTTTTTGGACCCACAAGTATAATGAACATTGGAAGGAAATCATATTACCATGTGATTGTTGATGATTTTACAAGATTTACATGGGTATTCTTTTTAAGAACTAAAGATGAAACTGCTAAAACGTAAAAAAAATTATTCTTAAAATAAAAAATCAAATTAATCACAAGGTTAAGATAATTAGAAGTGATCAAGGGACTGACTTTAAGAATCAAGTTCTTGACTCATTCTGTAACTCAAAAGGGATTGCTAGAAAATATAATGCTCTTAGAACTCCTTAACATGATGGTGTTGTTGAGAGGAGGAACATGATACTTATTGAGGCGGCTCGGACATGTTAGCTGATTCAAAGCTGCCTCTAACATTCAGGGCAGAGGTAGTCAGCACTGCATGCTACTTGCAGAAAAGGACTTTTGTACTTAAGCCACATGGAAAAACCCATTATGAGGTATGGAACAAGAGGCCATCGTTCATTGGATTTCTAAGGTCCTTTGGCAGCAGGTGTATCATACTTAACATAAAGGAAAATTTGGCAAAATTTGTTAAAAACTCGGATGATGCTATCTTTGTTGGATATTCCTCCAACTCTATTGCTTACAACATTAAAAATCAACAAGTTGATGAATCATCTAACATTGTAGTTAATGAGCACACTCCTTGTGTTAGGGGGAATGAACCTTGATTATATTTTTGACTTAGAATTGTTTCCAAACTATTCGAAACCATCTTGTGAGAATGTTTTAGCTGGAATAGGTACTCAAAATGACTCTGATGATGTTCAACTGTTCGACTTGCCTAGACCTTTTCCAAGTTCACCAGGAGTCTCTGAACATCAAGCTCCCACAATTGGTAGATCTGACAGCATGACTATTTAGGAACCAGTGGAGCTTTAACCAATTATCAGCAAAGTAAGTCTCGCAACTCATCATCTGATAATGAACAAAACCAAGATAATAGAAGTACCATTTTGAAGGAACAGGCAACTGTTAATGTAGCTTCTCAGCCAACTAACATTGATGTTGTTTCTTCTTCATTCAATTAGTCCTCATTGAATAAGTGTGAAACATCAACTGGACCAAGTGTTTAAAAAATTGAGCTAAACTTCTCAAATCTGGATTTATCCATTCAACTGGATGTGATTCCCAGGTTCAGAATTCACAACACTCATCCAACTAAAAACATCATTGGAAATGTCTCTAAAGTTATGAGAACCAGGGGACAATCTCATAACGGGAATCTCTGCCTGTACTCATGCTTTTTGTCACAGATGGAACCCAAGAAGGTTTAAGATCTTGAAAGATAGTAGCTGGGTTGAATCAATGCAAGAGGAATTGTTTCAATTCAAAAGACAAAAGGTTTAGAACCTTTGTCCACTACCATCTTGTCAAGTACCTATAGGCACCAAATGGGTATTCAAAACTAAGAGAGATGATAGAGGCTTGGTTATCAAGAACAAGGCAAGACTAGTAGTTCAAGGATATACTGAAGGGGAATAAATCGACTATACTAATGTCTTTACACCTGTTGCAATACTTCAGGCAGTAAGGATCTTCCTTGCTTATGTTTCATCCAAGAACTTTACTATCTACCAACTTGATGTCAAGTGGGCATTTCTATATGGGGATATAGATAGGGAAGTCTATGTTTGTCAACCTCCAGGATTTGAAGATCCACAGCACCTCAACTATGTGTGCAAGTAGAATAAAGCTCTATATGGGTTGCACCAAGCACTTAGGCTACGCTATGAGACCTTGTCTCAGTTTTTCCTAAAGAATGGATACACTAGACGTACCATTGATAAGAATCTTTTCATAAGGAAGTCTAGGACAGACATTTTTCTCATTCAAGTCTATTTTGATGACATCATATTTGGTTCCTCAAATGACCAAATATGTAAAGACTTTGAGAGCATCATGAAGAAGAAGTTTGAGATGAGCTCCAAAGAAAAAATGGACTTTTTCCTTGGAATTCAGGTGAAGCAGATGAAGGAAGGGTTCTTTATCAATAAATCTAAGTATGTCAATGACATTTTAGAAAGATTTGATATGAAGGATTGTAAGCCAGCCAAAACACCTATACCCAGAAACAATAATCTTAGTCCTGACTTTGAGGGGGAGGATACTGATCAACATCAGTATAGGGCAATTATTGGTTCTTTGATGTATCTTACAGCAAGTAGACCTGATACTATGTTTACAACTTGCATTTGTGGAAAATATCAGGCTGCTCCAAAGGTGTCTCACCTAGTTGCTGTCAAGAGAATTCTCAGATACCTCAATGGAGCACCCAAACTAGGACTCTAGTATCCAAGGAACAACAATTATAATCTCTATGGCTATTCAGATAGTGACTATGGTGGCTGCAATATCAACAAGAAATCCACATCAGGAGGATGTCAATTTCTTAGTGGAAGGATCATCTTATAGCAATGCAAGAAGCAATCCTGCGTTTCAACAGCTACTGCTAAAGCTGAATACATTACTGCTGGTAGTTGTTGTACTCAGCTGATGTGGATTCAGAACCAGATGATAGACTACGGATTCAACTTCATGAGTAATCCTATCCACATTGACAACAATAGTGCTATCTCAATAACTAAAAACCTAGTGAAGCACTCCAAGACAAAGCACATTGATATCAGGTATCATTTCATTAGAGATATTCATGAGAAAAATCTAATTAAACTAATCAAAGTTGACTCAAATCAACAATATGCTGATTTGTTCACCAAGGCCTTTGATGAACAAAGATTTAAGTATATGATTGGTGTTGAAGACCCAATCAAATAAGAAGATAATTTGTTTGTTCTATGATTCCTATATACCTTAACTAGTTAGGGTAAGTAGGGTGTCGATCCCACGAGGAGTCCATGGATGGTGTCACACGTACTGATTCAAAAATTACTTACTCATTATTCTCACTAGACTACAATTTAGAGATGACTGAAATTAACTTAAAAAGATCACTTTATGAAGCAAAACAAAAACTTGGACTTGGTTTAGAACTATTGAGATGAAAAGGATCACAACCGGGTTTCAGGAATGTAATTGAATACACGACTTGTGTTTTATCTAATCTTGAAGTCACATAGACATAACTTGTTTATCACATATGTCGAAAGGTAATTACCAACTTGATAACTAATTATGTAAATTAACTAGTAAACTAACTAATGCCACAATCTATAAACTTTATTTGCAATCACCAATTAATGATAGTAACCTAATTACTACTCAATGGTTAACAATGCAAGACTGATAACTTGATAAGCAATAATTAAATCCACTAACAAGAATATTTAATCAACATATGATTCAAAACACATAAACAAATAAAAGTTATTAAACGATCAAAGTTTGTGTCTTGACTAGGTAAAAACACAAGCATGCATTATCCAATCGTAAACCGTCCACCCGGAGATGATCACAGGTGGTTTAGCCTTGCATCTTCATCATAATCTCTTCAATCATCAATTTGAGCATATGAATCCTTGATCAATTGATGATTAGAGAGAGTTCCAATGGCTCAAAATAGTCCGGAGACTCGTTCTTGGGGTTGGAGGCAAGTACATTCAAAACCCTAATGTTAGGGATTAAATAGGTTTTGAAATTTGAAACAATCCGCCAAATATCGCGTTAGACTGTAACTTACGGCCTATCTTCAGCCGGGCGGTCAAACCTCCTGTCTTACGGGGTTTACAGACGGACTCAGCACAGGGCTGTAAGTTACTGCCTCAGGCCGTAGCTTACGGCCTCCCTGCACTTTGCACGGTTTTCTTCATTTTCAGCACCTTTCCAGCCATAGTCTTGTTATCCTTTGTTTTCTTCTCAAATAATGTTCGTTAAGCTTCATTTAACCTATATTTCAAACACGTAACAAAGTAATACCATTCGATACATAAAGTACATTAAAAACGTAATATTAACTATGATACATGCATGCATATCAACCAATTAATAGTATCTTATTATAGCTATTGGGATGTTAAACCTTGATGAGTCTATCTCATTTGAAAACCTTTTTAAAATGTGTAATGTCTTTTTTTCAAAACATCCTAAGCCCTATCATAAAAGGTCTCTTTGAAATTCTTCTAAGTATATATTCTTCCAAAGAGGAATTAATCATCAGAAGATGTCATATACATCTTCCAAAGCAAAATTCCTCCAAGGGAAATTTTCTTCTCAGAAGAGTTTTTAGTCTCAGAAAAAGCAATTGATTGCATATCAGATTTACTTCCGAAGTTTATAAAACTCTCTATTCGAAAGACACTTTTTACACTCAGAAGTAAGATATTTACATTCGGAAGAATATTAGCTTCGGAAATGCTTTATACTCGGAAGAGAGATCTTACTGTGTAACGGAAATCTTTGGGGCCCACATTGGAAAACGCAAGGAATTTATTAATGATGTTGAAATCATTTAAATGGTTTTTAATATTACCGCCCCTGTCACATCTTACCCCAAACCATCACTTCACCTTATCCATCCGCCATTTTCACCCATTTAAATATATCTGATTCACTACTTTAATCTTTTTACCACTTTTACTTTCCAAAGAACTCCTCATCTTCAACCTACTCTGCTTCAAACTTATTTCCTCTTTTCTTACCTTACAATGGCACTTAACCCTCAGCATAACCAGGTCGCACTCCTTGACTCATCAAAGGATGTTGACTTCTCACCTATCATCTTCTTTCTCACCCAATTTACCTACTACACCACTCTGACTGTTAACCCCACCATTTACTCAAAGCATATGGCTAAATTCTGGAGCAATGGTTAGATTGAAACCCTAAATAGGGTTAGGGTAATAAGGTCGGGCATTTATGCACAGTAGTTGATCATTTCTGAATAACTCATCAAGGAGCATCTGGAGCTTCACGATAAAGATGCTCCTACTTAATTACCCTAGTCAGACCTAGACGATGCATATACCCAAATGGGATATAGTGGAGATGTGGGCAGGTCAACTATTTACAAGTTTAATTTCTCATACAACTGGAAGTTCCTGTTCCATGTTGTTCTCCACTGCTTGTCCAATAAGTCTGGGGATGGGATCAAATCCCATATGAACTAGGGTGCCTAGTTCATGGGCTAGTGAAAAGCCTCCGCTTCAATTACTCAAGGTTTGTGCTGACTAACCTTATGGGGAACCTCTAGAGGGACACATTCTTCATGTATCCAAGGTTTCTTCAACACATTATCAACTGTGAGTTGGACCAGAGTTAGCTTGTCTGTGCAGTTGTCCTACCAATTCCTCAAATGAGTCCGACCGTATTCAAAGTCTTGAAGATAGTGTCCACCAACTACACGGGAAGACACACTGATCTTCTTCCAGATATGATTGAGCCAATGGCTCCTGGTGACATCCCTGTTAACCCCACAGGTAATAAACCCACACTAGCAACTACCCTCACTTTTCCAAATATACCTTCTCATCCCATCACAATAACCTACCAGAGACGACCCCAACAAATCCTTGTTCAATCTACTCTGATTGAACAAGTTTCTCCTATTCAATCCAAAAAGACTAGAATAGGAACATGGGCCCTCACTCAGTCTAAGGTCTCACCATCCTTCATATTTGACCTCAATAAGGGTATTGAGTCTCCTCAATATTAATCCTTTGAGCTTAAAACCCAAGCTACAAACTATTAGGTTGAGTCTCTATACTCCCCTAAAAAGCCAAAAAGGGACAACCCCACCATAGGCTCAATGCCAATAAACATTGATCAAGGTCCTAGGTCATTAGGATTAACTTTAATATCCTTCACTAACTAATTGATAGGAACTGATGAAGAGATAACGTTTCTTCAGGGCAATAAAGATGATTCATAACACCCTCTCAAGGATCAATTGAGCCCTTGGAGACCTTTGACCTCTAGCCCACATCAGCAGACCCAAACTAAGGTGAGTCCCACTAGAGTGGAAGGGTCCCATGTAGATTCAGCTACCACTACTATAGGTGCCTTATTGGGCCCTTAGGACAGTGATAATATTACTGAGACTGAATCTATGGCAACCAAGCGTTTTGATGACTCTAAAAAAGACATCATTATGCATAGGAAACTAGGGCACTAAGAAACCACTTCTGGTGGTGAGGATGAACATACAAGGTATGTTACCTCATCTCCCCTTGATTGTTCTCAAGAAGACAAGGGAAGTATGCAACTCACCTTAAACGACCTACTCACTAAAGTTTCAAACCTTGAATTCAGGATTAAGACTTTAGAGGATAGGTCTGCCACTTAGCAACTTGAGATTGAAATCTCAGGGCTAAACTAGCTGAGAAACAAACTGAAAGATCTATTAGGCATGTACCAATCTAGGTCTAATGACTTCTTCCTCTAGCTCATCTAACTCTTAAGATGATGCTACCAAAAAGGGGGAAAAAGATTAGAGACAATCATACATGACATCCAGTGGTTCAGCCATCTATATGCTCTCTTCAAGATATCCTACTCAACATTCAGATGTTTTCCTGGAGCCTCCTCTAATCACCCTCTAGGTGGACCCAAGGATGCTCAAAGATCTAAACAGGTTTCTAACCTTGTTTCTTATGGGATCTTCTATGTGGCAGCCAGGTCCAGATGTTGTTGTGGCCTACTTTGGAGCTGAAGAGCTTTAGAGGCTAAATACACCATCTACTACCATTGAGGAAGTTGGTCAACCTAAAGTTCACATGGAACCTAAGATTGATTTTGAAAGGGAAATGGAAACTGATGGCCCAACAACCAAAACAATTGGGACAGATAGTGTATTGCCACAAACTTCCGAAGCTGAAGTCAAAGTTACAAAAGAACAATTTCAATATTCCGAAGCTGCAATGGAAGGTGAGGAAGGGATTTACTCCTTGTACGAGTATCTTATCATCACAGATGCAATTCTAGAACTAGCATCTAAGGTGAATAGTGAGGACTTCCTCAAGTTACCCACTTAAGGAGCTGATTGAGCTGGAGAAGGCAACCTTGCTGATAAGAGAACAAGAAGAAGCAGCAAGGTTGGTCTTGGAAGAAGAAAACGTGAGGAAAAAGGAGGAAGCTGATCAAAAGCTCAGGAGTGAAAGGATAGTTTTCCTAAGCTCCAGAGGATTCTCTCCTGAAGAACTTGCTCCACATGACAATGACATGATCCTGTTGCTTGTAAACAAAGAAAAGGTTCAAATGGAGAAGGAGAGAAAGAGGGCCTTCAGGAAAAAAACTAAAGGAGAAAAAGAAGAAAGAAGATGATGCTCAGCTTGCAGCAATGAAGAAGTCTGGGTACAAAACTTGGATGAAGGACTATCTAAAGGCCCATGGCTTCTCAGGCAGACAGGTTGGATCTATGTCTGTGAAAACCCTGTAGCGTATTGTCAGCGAGATCAAGGCTGACATATGCTCAGGAAGAAGGAAAGAGATGTACCGAAGAGTACATGGGATGACTTTCGTATCTACTCCACAACCACAGCCTTAACTCAAACCTATCCCTTTCCCTTTCCCTATAAAAAATAAACGAACCTTTGAGCCTTACACCCCTAAACCCACATCATCAACCTTACCCACTCAATCCAAACAACCACCAAAACTACCCATTCATAAACCTAAAACTTACCCAGAACCCTAACCTCACCCACCAAACAACCACCCAAGTCATCCTGTCATCTATCTAAGTCTTTTTCCTTATAAGAATTCTAGGAGATAAAGATGAAACTCATCAATTGTACAAATCTGAGTGACATCTCCTGTGAGTAGGAGTCTATCAAGATAACCTATGTTGATAGATCTTTATGTTTTCTCACAAGAGATGAATTCTTTGATCTTCCTAGAGAAACATTAGACCAAGATGCAAAACTCTTTGGCCTCAACTCTAAAGCTAAGAAGAAAGATGGTGACTCTACTGGATACAAAGAAAGTTGACAAGGTTCCTAGTCAGCCCCATATGCCAAGAAAGAAGATTATCTAGTGGAGGTTCGAAGACTCTTCTTACAACTTTTTTTTGAGAGTGATAATGGAGAGATAAACATGCTCAATGCCTCATCTCTACTACACTTAAGCCGATTTGATATTGTTGAGTTGGTAGAGAAGCCATTCTCCAACCCCTCCAACTCTGAGATAGTTACTCATATCAGGAATCATCTAAGCAACATTTATCTGCTTGAGCAGACTACAAGGACCAAGTTTGAATAGGAGATGAAGTTGAGATGTCACACCCCGACCGACAGCGGAATCATCGGGACAGACGAATATGAAATGATTGTTCATAACTCATGGAATTAAATAAGTTGAAATAATATTAAATGCCATGTTTCTTGAATAATACTAGATAATTAAGTCATTACACTACAACAAAGACTTAAACAACAACATAAGTATATATGAGCAAGAAGAATTCCTTAAGTAGAAATACTGAAACATGTTAAAAAAATAAGGGGTCAACTTTGAAAGTTGGTGAGTTTCCATGGGTTTGACACACATACACACACACACATATATATATATATATATATATGTATATATATATATGTATATATATATATATGTATATATATGTATGTATATATGTATATAAGTTTACAAGTAGCAATTCATGTCAATAGATACAAATTATGCAAGTTTAAAGATAACATATAGCTACAATCAAACCTTGACCAAGAATAGGTTTACAAGTATATAACGATTAGCTAAGTGTATTTGTTTCCCATGATGAATAAGCATACGTCATCAGTTCTGGTAATAACCTCAGCTTTAGCACCAGATAGGCTTCTCAGGCCCATAAATCTATAACGTCGTAAGGCTAGCAATAGTTAATGATTGTCAACATAAAATGTCCATCATATAAGACTCACAATACTACAAATAACCATGACAAAAAGTAAAGATGAATTGCATGTGCATTTACAAGTATCAAGATGTTTACAAGTGTAAGTTTATAAGGTTAACATGTTTCACCCCAAAATGTGTGAAATAAAGTAAAAAGGGGTATAAAGAACTCACATGGAAAACTCACATTGTATAATGATGGTTGTAGAGTACATAATAAAAGCTTGGATGTTCAAGAGTCAAAGGTGATATCCTAAAGGATAAAAAAATAATTTGAGGTTGGAATTCATTAAAAGAAGTTAGGCCATTTAGATAATGCCAAAAAGTGAAAGATAGATTGAAAAATGATTATTGCACCAATTTTAGATTCTGGACAGAATGTTTGGTATGTGTTTGAATAGGTTTTAAAAATGGAAAACGGTTTCATTAAATTATAAAAACTTAAATTTGACTAGTTCAGAGTCTTTCGAACAACTTTTGTTTAGAAACATTTTTACGAAAAGACCCTTAAATAAGTCAAAGTAGCAGCACAAGACAGAAGGTGTTGAAATGCGCACTTATGTTGTGAAGGCTATTATTGAGTCTTAGAAGGATTCTGGTTCATCGCAAACCTGAGTGTTACTTAGTGAGTTTGAGAGAGCAATACTTTTGTTGAGTACAAAAAACCAATCCTACAAAATCTGACAGGACAAAAAGTTTTGTCCCCCAAAAGTAGTCACGGGGTCATGCCCCATGAGTCATGTGGTCATGACCTGTAACATCCGTCATTTTTCCGAGTTAAAACCCAAACCCGAACCCATTTTGAGCTTCCATTATTAATTTACTTAATAAATGGATCAAATACATTAAATATATAATCAACTTATTGATTGGTAAATAATTCTTTTTCATAAAATTATAAAGTTTATTAATCATGTTACAACAAATAACTAAATGAAAAAGACTTATTAAAACTTGTAAAGTTATAAAATGAATTTTAATAAACTTATTAAGTTTTATTAGTAATTATGAATTTTAAATACTGAAAATAAATAATCAAATTATAAAGTTTACAAGTTT
>BJCM01085936.1:0-23785 GCA_018326385.1 Flaveria bidentis
GTATATATATATATAATTTTTATATTATAAATAAAATTGTAAAAAACAATAATATATATGTATGTATACATACTATTTCGTGTTTTGATTAAAATCTTTTTATATTCATATAATAAGAAAATAAAAAAAATACTTAAGTAATAAATATCACATAGTTTGAATATTATACTACCCAAAATTTCTAAAATCACTATTCACATCCAAAAATACTAATATCAAAAGTTCAAATGTCTAAACTTTTGGATAACTCAAGTTGAAATTTTTGGACTTTCTTAATTTTGCGCTCTAGCCTTTTCTTAATAGGAATTAGAGTTGTCTCATATTAATCCCTTAAAAACCTCCTCCCCAATTCCGACATTTACAATTTTAGTCCCAAACTTTTATAAGACTACACATAATGATTGTTTAGTTAAAATGATAAAAAATATTATATTGATGAAAAAACCATTTCATTAGAGTCATTTTTAAATCAAGTATAGTGTTTAACTTATGTTTGAAACCCCTATTGATACAATAATATAGGAAAAAATGTGTTTGACGTTCGTTAAAGACTTGAAAACTTATAAGTTAGGAGCCTTTTTTAATTATCTTGTAATGGTATTTGAAGCTCCACTTATGTCTATGTTATGTCTATGTTATGAGGTTTGATGCCTCCAAATTGTCCACTACGTGTAGTTTATGAAAAAACCTTAATTATGATAAGAAAAGTAATAGAGTGTTATGTAAACATATAAATTAATATGCTAGTCTGATGAGTATTAATGCACATAAGTACAGTCATTTGTGTGTTAGAAGTTTGAAATTTATAAAATATTAATGATTAATACAAAACTATACAATTAAGGTTTATTCTATTTTACTCATAATAATTTACATTTAATAAACATGCTATCTCTTCACCATAAATAGGTTTGTTTCATGTTTCTTCTAATTCTTATTGATTTATTATCAATTCTTTAATAGTTAATTTAATATTTTTTATTTGCGTGTAATATACAAATGTCAAGCCTAGCTAGCCTAATTAATATATAAATAATCCTAAATATTTGAATTAGTCAAGCAAATTGTACTCTTCGATAGTCCTCCCTATAATTATGGTCATGTTTAATGTGCTTTTACCCATATCTTATCTTAATCTCCAAGACAAATTATTAATCATATTAAAAAACAATTTGAGAAAACTGCTTAACGAGATGTATATATATTTTATGTAGATGTCGACTTGTATTGTTTATTGGGATGCTTCATAATCCAAAATAACCTCGAAAGTAGCTATTCTGCTTCTGCGAACATTCACAGCCCATTCCTTATAATATGTGAGTGGGGGTTCTTAAATTATATGGAATGACTAGGGTACAACCCCGTGTATTACACGAGTTTAATTAAAAAATATTAAATAGTTATAATGAATAATAAGGAACTCTAAAACATTATTTAGATATAAGATATATATGAAATTATGTATAAGTAGTTACTTTGATTAATTGATAAAATATTTATACTATTTCTAAAACTTTCGTTATAAAAATTTATTGTTTTGATAAATATTTCATTTTTTATCTATATTTTGTTGTTTAAAGACTTCGGGTTTGTTTTGTAAAATTATTTTATATATAAAAAGAATGATTTTAAAATAATTTCATTATTATAAAAAGTCTCGTTGTTTTAGAAAAAAATCATAGTTTTAGAAATGTTGATTTTGAAAGCGTGTATTTTTTAATCAAAGTATTTACTTTTTATTTAATGAAAAATGTCTTTTAATATTGTTGATTTAATAAAAACTTAGATTTATAATATAAAGAGAAAAAAAAATAGAAATTAGTTATTTGATTTTTAAAATGAAATATTTAGTTTAGGCGGAAAAATAAATGAAAGAGTGAATTTGATAATGACATGTGTCAAAAAATGTAAAGGTTTATTAGTATAGATTTAAGTGGTTGTGAGTTAAAGAGATAGAAAATGTTACTGTTTATCTGTAAATTTAAGGATTTATTGTTCAATCTTTATAATTTTTTTAATATTTTTAAAAGTGATTGTGAGTAAAGAAGAAATAAAAAAGTAATGAAAAAAGTATAAAAATATATTGTTTAATTGAAAGAAAAAAAAAGAAGTAGTGATTTTTATTTTAATTATAAAAATAAAAATAAAAAATAAGATGTGAATGCTCTACCAATTTTCTTTTGTCTATTTTTGCTATAAGTTATCTATTTTATCTACCCTATTAATTCTCACTTACGATATTTAAATCCTTAACTTTTAATATAAATGCAAGACAATTTACTATTCCAACTATCCCGACAACCATGTATGTTAGTTAACTTTAATAAGAATTTGATATCATTCGTTTATGCATTATTATCCTATTTAGACAAAATCAACTTTTTTGGTTATGTTTATTTTATAAGTAAAATATCAACATATTTAATATTTTGGTTCTTGTAAATAGAGTAAAATATATTTTAAATATATGTTTTGATGATATTAGCTTTTCGACTCCTTAAATATAAAAGTAAACAACTTGAATAGAAAATGAATTTTTCTATTTAACTTATGGGCATTCAAGCTTTTCTTGTCTCAATATGTTGTACTCAAGACCGCCTCCTTCTATAGCCTTAACTCTTAAGCTAGTATGCGACGTGCTAATGTTTTATTACTGGTTAATGAATTTTAATAATCTAAATTTTTATTTATTAGTTAAAATTAATTTTAACTTAAAAATATTTACAGACATTTTTCACTTTATGTTTATTTTTCTATCGCGATCCCTTACTAACCGAAAATTAACACTATTAGTTTTTTGATGACATAGACTACATGTATGCCAAAACACTAAGTAGAAAATTAAAATCAATCATCAGGTTCGTTAATTTGAAACTTCTGCATCCTGAAACCCGTCAATCTTCACCTCCTGATCTAAATCAGTTGACTCTTTAAAGAGATTTCAAGTCACGATGGAGACTAGACACTGAAATATGAACCGCATAGAGTTTGGATGGCGGATGAGTTGAAAAGTGGCTCAAGATTAGCCCTATTACATCAAAAAACTAAAATACATTAACTTTTAGTTAGTAAGAAATTGTTGAAGGAAAATAATATCAACGTTAGGAGTGTATGTAAACATTTCTTGAATGGTATTAATCCCAACCAATAAACAAAAGTTAAAATTATTAAAATCCATTAACTACTTATTATTTAATTAAGCGTCGTAGATATTGTTTTTTATATATTAACAATTATATGCACCATGATAACTATTATGGTACATATAATTAGCATTTGTCATGTTGTTAATTATATGATATAATATAATGCATAATATATAAATACTATTATATTTATATATATATAGTAGAGATGTAATCAAAGAAACTGTAGGTGCAAATATGATTATTTATCGGCTTTTTACTAACTACAAATGCATCGCAATAGTTTTTTTTCTAGATTTATTATATATCATCTTTCTTTTTTATATTATGATACTTAAATATATAGGGTAAGGTTATAATAAAAATAATATTTAATTTAAAAAAATTAATAAGGAATTTAATCTTGACATGCATTCAAGAATATGAAATATTGGTCATATACATTAAGTCATTGTATTTAATACGTAAGGTCATTGCATTATAATATACTGATAATGACCCAATTTATTAGACATAATGATATATGGCGTATTTAACACAATTATCAAAATGTAATCTCTTTTAAAATAATAAAATGATCGGCATATGTCAACAAAACGAGAAGGGGTAGAGATGAAGAGGAAAAAATGAGATCAACCAAAGGTTGATACAATATTAGATTAGTTCTCAATTCTTTAATTCATAAGTGGGTAGAGATATATAATGTTATATATGAACTAATAAATTACATAAAAAGTACAATGTAAAACTATAAAGATGTTGGTTTAATAGTTATTTAAAAAACTTAAAGTTTTTCTCTTGTGACCATTCCCCATCTTCCTTTTGGAGGGTTACTAATTGATACCATGCTTAATTAAGTACATTTTAATTCTCTAAGTTAGAAGATAATATTCCCAAATTTTCACAAGTAATTATGTTATAGGAAAATAAATCTAGCTAGTCATATAAAAACTACTATACTAAAAATAAAATCATCAACATGGCAATGTAAACATAATTTTAAAATAAACGCATGATGCATGCGTATCATATATATTCTAACATACCGCCAATATGTCAACTATATATGTGCACATAAAAATAAACAAACAAATAATTAAGTTTGATGTTAGAATTGAATTATTACCAAAATAGTTATTAATGTTTTCGATTTATTTATATGAAAATTCATCAGTTTTTATTGAAACTGAAAGTTCCATTTAAGTATTATATTATTCTTCATGCTATATATCATAATATCATGTTACATAAAAGATTTATGCACTTGGTTTTGTTAAAACTGCATAAGACTATGAAGAAGATCGAGTCTGCACTTTTCTAGTATGGTGACATAAGGTTTATGTACTTGTTTAGATGTTACATTTTAACTACTAATTTGACTTCTAAATGTATGATACGATTTTTTTGTTTGTTTTATAATATATTTCTTTCTTTTCTTTCTTTTTTTTTGTTGGTGACCTATTTAACTATTATATATAAATATAGTACTATGCAAGTGTGGGGCATCCCGGTTCTCATCACACAATTTTTCATTAGACCAAGTTCGACGTGAATCCGCTACGTTCACCGGCCGGTTAGCGTGTCCGGTAAATACACGTCAATGATGATGATATAAAGAAAGTAAAATTTAGACCAACATTAATTAAACTAAATAGTAATCCAGAATGACAAAATTAAGACATGAAAAATATCATAATAGATTGCACTAATCATCAAGGTTAATTACAAAATGCAAGAACACTCTCTCAAATACGCACCCTAGTTCTAGAGATCGTAATAACATAAATTACATGAATAATTGTTATAGAAAACCTATTTAAGTTTTATTGTTAGACCAGACAAACGTCATAGATGATAACTCTCATGATAGGACAAACGGTTTAGAATGATTTTAGGCTTCAATAGAAATAATCTTGAAATGGCTTCAGATGATCCTTTATTAGAATCTTAAGCAAATTCTACGATAAAAGATATCCACGGATCAAAGAAAGCTTAATTAATGAAATCTTCTCATTAGGGTATGATCAATGGAAGCTTAATTATCAAATCTTCTCATTAAGGTATTCTTTAGTGGATCCTCATCAAATGACTCTTTCTGTCAACAGAGCCTATCTCTTCATCGGTTGAAAATTTTCGAAAGATCATGTATTAGTATGTATGTGGCCAAAGGAGAAAAGCAGTGAATCTTAGTACCACGTATGCTTAAAGTCAGGTTTCTTAACAATGTAGCAAATTTTGAAACTAGGTAGAAGATTTTGTCCATTTTCAGCTAGTATTAATGTATTTTCAACTCTTCTAGACTTTTATTATAGTTTTTCTAACAAATATTGGAGTTGAGTTTCATAAATACCATTTGTTTTTTATTTAATTTCTTTCACATAATTAATTTACCCTTTTTTATAATTCCTACAATTTTCAACTTAGAAGACAAGTTAGTCTCACTACTTGGCTTGATTAACATTTCAAATTGGCTTGATTAACATTTCAAGTGCAACCTTTATCTTAGCAATTGATTAAATACAACATTTGTGGAAAGAGTTTTGAGTATTTATGTGAAATATTTGGAAAATGAACTTTATGATTATTTCTCATCATGGCACGACCTCAATGATCTAGTAAAGTGCTCCAATCAACATAACCACTTGTGTAAAAACTCTGTTTTAAAGTTGAATTGATCGATGTGACACATTTGTTGAAACAATACAAGCATTGCCAACAACTTTAGAATAGTAATTTAAGTTTATTGAGTTAGGATGCATCCTATTGTAGAGTAGGTAATTTTACCATGCAATTATGGAAGATACATGGTTTTAACCACACAAATCAAATTCATTAATATGAGAAGAAAAATGTTCATATTTTTATAAGAGAAAATTTCATATTGTTTAGCCAACACTTATCGTTCATTAACAATAACATCAGACGTTTCATCAATATGGTTTGATAAACTATCCCAAAGTTGATAGATCTTGTTTAGTTCATTAGACTAAATGCTTTTGTATCATGTTCTGGCTTCTATCTTAATCTTAAGAATATTGTGAAACTTTTTTTGGACAAGTGCACCCCCTTCGGTTGCTATAACTTTTGAACATTAGGACCATAAATGATCTCTAACAACCTGTATCATTGACAAAGAGAAAGTATTCCGTATGATGAATTCATCTCCGACGAGAAATGATGGTTTGGTAGTTGATCTGTTGTTTTGAACATCCATATTAATTAAAGATAAAAAGAAGCTTGCGAATAGGGTTTAACGAAAGAAGCTACAATGCAATTAAGAGGTCACATGAATAGTCAAATCCAACTATAACAAATCTTGAATTTGATCGCGAGATTGAAATCCAAGTGATCTAACTCTGATACGAATTGTTAGAATCGAGTACTAGCTAATGTCAATAATGATGCTATAGGAAAAGTACAATTTGCAACGAATATGAATAAACCTAACAATATAGTATTCTAAGATCAAAGCAAGAATAACAGCATCATAAATTGCATTAAGGTTAAATGGTTTTAGAGGATGACATCATTGTTCACGCAAAAGGATAAATAGTTTGTAACTGATTTTAGGCTTTAGTAAAAAAACAAACAAACTTGAATTGGCTTAAGAGGATCTCTCATTGAAAGCTTTAGAGGATTCTTTATTAGAAGATAACAAAGAATTAGAGGTAGCTTAATTAATACGTGGAATCTTCTCTTTAGAGCATTCATCAATGGATCATCATCGAAAGATATCCAAAGATTAAAGAAAGCTTAACTATTTTATCCTTAGGATGTCTTCTTTAAACCGTAAATCTCAAGTTCAAGTTTTAATGCTTGTCACAAAATTTTCCCAAAGTGTGTAAAGGGATGGTAATCAAACCCGAACCTGAAAGGATTATCTAAAACCTAAGATATTTGGGATGGGTACGAGATCGGGTAAGCGGGTATGAGATTGTTTTTTAATTTTTTTTCACGGGTATGTGATTGCACTGTATACGCGTTTACCCGACTCGATTACCTGATTAAACATACCCGTTTACCGGACTTAGTATATCTTTACTTAAGATTAGCGACTATACCTGATTACCCGTGGGTATATTCGATACCTGACGGGTATATATAGATAGGGGAATTCACGGTCCGGTCTGACTGATTCGGTTGGGATATTTATGTAGAGCGCCGGTTTGGAAGTTTTGCATAAATGTAAACCATGCAAAGTTGTCGACGGTTTGACGGTTCAATTTTGACGCTGTTTACGGCGTAGCGATTCGGTTTTTATAATTTATTCCATATATTATAAGCTAATGGCATGATTGAGTGATTGCTACAACATAAGGAAAAAAGTCGCCATCATTTGATCTTATATTTTTTCATTAAAACTAAGCTATGAGTCAATCAGTTGCAATAATCAAACTTTTATCAGCCAAATATTTTCATAGTTATAGTCAAAATTTCGAGTAATACCACTCTTTTAATTAAGCTACAACAAGAATATTATGTTTCTAGTGAAGAACATGATTTAATAACAACAACCAAGATCAAAATAAATTAATCTTTATACGATTTAATCCAAAACGTAAATCTTAAACTGAACCAAAACACCTATCAATGTTTTAGAACTCATACGTACGTCAAACAACCAAGTTTTACACCGGTCAAATCAACCAAAATTTTTAGTCTAGTTTGATTGAACAACTTAAAACGTCTTAAATAAACCGTGACGCTCACATAATTGACGATTATAATCCAATTTTCTACTACTTTCTTGTTAGTAAGCTAATACACTAGTATTACCATTATAAATTTTATATTATTATCATGCTTTGATAATAATGATAAGCTTAAACCCCGGCCTTGATCTAATGATTTATAAAATATACCCACACATATTATAATAATTATAATTATCATTATCATCATTTTATATGTCATTATCAAGTTAATAACAACTAAGTCTTCCATAAGAACTATTGAAATAATCAAAAAGTTTGAATTCAAACATAGAAGTCAAAAAATTCACAAGTTCAGGTATATCTCTACTAAAATGCTCTATAAATTTAACATGTTTAGAAATTAGTTAAATCAAACTCCTTAAGAACAAGAATGTAAAACAGTCTCACCTATATTCTTATAACGTAATATGATTAAAAAAACTAAAATTGTTGTAGCTTAATACAGTTTCTTCTTCTCGATATAAGTGTCTGTTTGGTAATTTCTAAATTATTAACTACTGAATCAATAAGAGCTTTAAACCATTAAGTAATAAACCACTAAGATGTCTAAACCATTAAAATCTAGTATATCGCTTAACTATTCAAAGACAAATGTCTCATCAATTTAGATAAGAACTCTTAATCATTCAACATTAGTATAATCCTTAACCATTTAAAGGCAAATGTCTGAATCATTCAGACATTTACTCGCGAAACAAAAAATATAAATCATTAAAAGCCGAAACATTCAAACATTTAAATCATTAAAAATATGAAACAAAATAGTCCCTAAGTTTTGGTTTAATTACAAAATCTCCGCTGATACTTACATCTTAATTAATATCCTATTTCTGTACTTTAAACAATATTGTGATTTTATTATTAAAAAATAGAATTAAAGCCAAGTTTAACATGATTTCTCATAGAAGTGTAAAACTAAAATTGGAAACAAAAACGCACAAACTATACGTATTTGGTAAACTTCATAAACTTAAACATTTTACAATTGCCCTAATATTTATGAATAAATCATATAAAGTAAACTAGACAAACATAAAATCAAGTTTACAGAAAACACTAGTTAAAAATTTGTACATTTTCCTGCTTTTTATGAAAAGATAATAGTGTTAAACAATGGTATGTTTTCTTTAACCGTTTTCAAGAAATAATGAAATATATTAAGAAACATACTGCACCTCATTTTGGGGTCTCGAAAAAATTTAAACTTAGTGATCTTTAAAAAGTTTGTGACTCTAATAATTAAAAACCAACCCAAATAACAAAGTTAGTGATCTTGTAATTATACAAATGCAAACCTTCAAATGTTTATTTAATTTTTTATCCATGCATTAAATAATTACAAGATTCATCATTGTTAACGTATACAACATCACAATTCAACTAAAACTAATTTCAACAATATTAATCTAGCTATTGAAAATTCATATCAATATTATAATATGCTTATTTTACTTGATATTAAACTTATTACCTTTAACCTCTAGTATGGAGGCCGGCCATGAGCCCAACCAAAGGCTTCATGGTTCATCTGTCCACCTCCGTTCGGGATCAGGTTCGGCTGCATCCCGTAACCCGCCATGGGATTAGGGTCACCGATCCCGAGTTGCGGTGGCGATCCAGCGCCACCGCCAGCACCAGGAGCTAACCCTGGTGCCACAGTACTATCAGCTTCCTCCTCCTCCTCAACGGGTAGTCTTTCATAAGTGGCGTTGGAGAAGGTTGCAGCTATGACCATCACGGGCCCCGACGCCACCAACGAGCCCACGACGCTCCCACCCACGACCTGACCCTGACCCCCGGCTAAGTAAATGGTCAAGCCAGTGGATCCGGGCGGGGCGGGACCGGGTAAAAACGCCCCGGTTAGCGATAATATCTCGAAGCGGCCTTGTAGAGTCATGACTGACCCTGGGGCTGATGGTTGCCTTAGGGTTACATTCATAACCGTGCCACTAGCACTCATAACACACACGCCACGCTGTCGCTTACGACTAAACTGCGCTATGCTCTCGGCTACATCGGTCCCACTCGCCACCTCCATGACGTGGCTTCGTAGCGCGTTGGGGCTGTCTCGGGTGACAAATATAGGCGGTTTCGGCTTGTTTTTCGACCCTGGAGGGCGCCCTCGTGGCCTACGGTTAGATGGCTCGATCGCGCCCTCTCGTGGATCATCACTATTATTATCCCTTTCATCATCTTCACTCGCGGTTGTGTTTTCGTTCATTGAGATCCCAAGATCTGGCTTCTTGCCACCTGATGATGGTTCGAGCCCGGCTACGTTGACTGGACCTGTCCACCAGCGGTTCGACATGATCTTGATCGCGATCGGATCGAAAACCCTAGTGAAAACAGGTTAGATGTTGGAGAAGAATTAGAAAGAGATGAAGATGGTGCAATTAAGTGTGTTGATGAAAAAAGTTGAAGGTGAAGTTTGGGAACAAGTCTATTCGGTACTTTTGATGGAGCTTTTGTGTGTATGTGTTTGGTGGGTGTGGGTGTATCTATCAAATGTTTTATATTTTATATCAAGTTGAAATAAAAAATAATTATATATATGTAGTTGTTTATCTTCAAACGACTTGTAATTTGTAGGTTTTGGTGGATGTAATATTATGATTTTATATAGTTTATTCTCTCTCCATACATACAATATGATACATGTTACATAAACGACATAAATATATATATAGACACTAAGGAAGATGAGTTTATTTCGTTATCTATCATGATATATGGAAAAACAATACGAAAGATAAACTTTATTGTTATAAACCATTATAGTACTTAAACTGTTAACTAATTCAGGTGCATATAACTATATATTTAAGTTAAAGTTTAAACAAACAATTAGTTAATTCACTTCAGATATAGTGTTAATTTAAATAGTTAACCCACCTACAAATAGTTATTGGTATAAATCCTCCTACTTAATTATGCTGTTGACTAAACTTGTATATTGTTGATCAAATGGGTGCTTCTTTTAAAATAAGATTTGAACAATATAAAGAGTATAAAACTAATGTTTATTGTTTGGATTATCCTTGATTATTATTTTTTTTATTTAGTTGTACTAAAAAGATATCGTTTTTCATTCTTTTATGATTTTTAGGTTTTGAGGAGTAAATCAAGGTTGGAATTATAGAATTGGATGATTTGAAGATGGAAGGCCCAAACGGTGCATCTGTCCGAGACGAGTCATATGATGTGTAGCTTGTCGATCAAACTTAGATAAGTTAAAGTTGCGTGAACATTAAGTAATACGACATGTCTAATCTAGTTGACCCATAAGGGTAGGCGGTGCAAAAACGCTAATTTTACCCATTTAAAGGGTTGTTATCACCATTCATGGAGAGTAATTTATCTATAAAAAACCAAAAGATTAGTTCCAAGTTGATTTTTAAAGATTCAGAATTATTAAAAAAATACATGTTGAAGATTTAAGTCACGAGCTCTTTCTTTGAGATGTATGGCTAAATCTTTTGTCATCTAGGTTATGATAGCAATGACGTTTTAACTGCTTGTATAAGTGAGTAATTCCAGTAAAATCAATTCTATCTTTTATTACGTTTAATATGATGTGTGTTTTTAGTAAACTCCCTATGATTAATGATTTGTGACTTTGTGTGCCTTTGATTGAAAGATATTGTTATTCTTGGATTTGTATTCTATTAGGTTATTAAACCTAACACTTCTTTGACTTGAAAAGGATAAATCAAAAGATATACTTGGTCAAACATATGTGCTAACTCTAAATTTGTGTATGAAATATGAATAAAAGAACTTGAATCTAGCTTCGTTAGGATATTTCGTGTTTGTTAATAGGTTATGTAAAAGCAAGTTGCTTCTCTTGATTATAAATAAGCGGCTTTAAGAGTTGATAAAGATTTAATTTGCTTAGGGTTTACATGTGTCTATATCATATTCTTTTACATGAAAAAGAGTAATTTGTTCTAATACTTTATTCGGTCCTTTGTACTTCATGTAGTGAGGCTAAGATAGTCAAGCATTGAGCCTTAGATCTTAAGTTTCATTTGCGAGATATAGTAAGAAAGGAGATCTAGTTATTATTCTTGAAAAACAATCAATGATTAAACATAAAAAGTTCATTCACTAGTAGAAAATGATCATACGCCTAGATGATGTTTCAATTATTTGATTTGAGATATAGCTATTTGCTTTTATTTGTTGGTTGGATATAAATTTAAGGTAATTATTGGTAGCTTTATTTTTACAAAACCTTAATTGTTTGTTAGGATAAAAGTATTCTCATCTCATTTTTTTTATCTTTCTTCTTATAATTATATTAAAAATCATTATTTTTTTTTCAAAAATTAAATAATATATTTATACATTTATCATTATATTTTCTCAATCTTCACTCACAATCACTTTAAAAAATATATAAAATTTCTAGGGTTGAACATTAAATTCTCAAATTTACAAATAAATTTACAAATAAACAATAATATTTTATATCACCTTTACTCACAGATACTCAAAACCATTTCATTATAATATATGAATTTTACTCACAAACTTTTAACATGAATGCTCTAACTTGGTTCAATTCTTACCCTAACTATGCTACTGATATGATTGATATGCTAGTCTTATCATTATATGAATAGTTGATTGTTAGGTAATTATTAGTTTCATAAACTTAATTAAGACATGGTTTGACTAATCACATTAGAGCCACATCAACCCATCCTTCCCAATAAAATGTGTATTATTTTGGGTCCTAATAAATAGACAACCCATTTTATAAATCGACACCCACTTATACGTCGCGTATGGGTTCATACGCGGCGTATAGGGTCGAATACACTAAAAACGAGAAAAATTCAGGGGGGTGACAGAGAGCTATACGCCCCGTATAGCCCTATATGACCCCCCTATACGACACATATAGGGCTATACGACATGTATAGCGAATTTCGACACTGACTACGAGGAAAAATTTAGGGGGGCTGTCAGAGAGCTATACGCCCCGTATAGCCCTATACAACCCCCATATACGACACATATAGCCCCATACGACACATACAGCCTTATACGACCCCCCTCTATACGACGCGTATGGGACTATACGACATGTATAGAAATTTTGGGGTGTTGATTTAAAATATTGGGGTGTCTATTTAAAAAACCCATTATTTTTCGGCTGAGATGCTTGTTACACTACTTTAATTAGTTACATTCTTTATAAAATTTCATAGGTTTCTATAATGTGTTCAAGTAGTATTTTACTAAATAATAGACCAAAGTATAAATCTTGTTAGTTAAAAGAAGTATTAAGTTTCTTGATGGCTTTTATTTTTATATATGTATCGTACTTAGGTATGTATCTTTAATCACACATAATTCATACTTCAATATTTATTACTTTCTTATCCGTTTTCTAGTACTTTCAATTTCATATTTCATTATATATAATATAGTATTTCATTTAGAAAAATAAATGTTTATTTACATCATAGTTTAACGAATTCTAATTGTAGTGTTTTGATCAACCTACACATGTAATTTTTTATACATTTTAGTAGCGGATATTACTTATTTGTTACACCTACATATTTAGGTTTTGGTTTTAGATTTTATGTCCCCTCGCATGTGCATATATATATTACAGCTGGTGTGTTTAATCCATGTTATGCGAAAAATATTATAAAAATTGAAATATTTAATTCTAATAATTTATATGTTAGTGCTAACCATTCAAAAAAAGTTTACGAGCGAAACGCTGATAAAAACTATAATAAGAAAAAAACACTGATAAAAATAAATAACTTAAAATAGAAAGGAACAATAGCAAAGTGTAAATAGTGACTTTATTATAATTAGCAAGCTATAACGTAAATTGGCGGTTAAAAGAAAATTTTGACATAAATGGAGGCTTAAGTATAAAATCTTAAAAAAATTCAGGTGATTAAATATAAATTTGATATAACTTGAAGGCGTAAGTATATTTTTTAAAAAGAAAAAGACAAAAGGAAGTGTAAAATTGTAAGAAAAAAAAACAAAGAAGATTTTTTATTAGTTTGGAGAAATTTTTTTTATTGAGGTAACTACTCATAATCTTTTTTATTTTTTTATATATAGTGATGCTTCAAGTTTTATTGAACCTATTTTCGACATGCCTTAAACACCAATACATTTGGGCATATTTATTATTATGTACATATATAATGATTAATTAAATGTTTAAGTAAAATAGTATTTATTTTAAATAGTATTAAGTTATATGTGTAATGATATAATTCCAATAAATAAAATAATAAGTTTAATGATTTTAAAAAGTTAACACGATTATCGTAATAACAAATAAATAAAACAATAAATTTTATTGATTTTAAAAAGTTAACACGATTATCATAATAACAAAGAGTTAACTTTTGAACTCCACTGATATAAAATACAAAAATACTTTCAAAGTTGAGACACAATGTGATGTTCCATCGAGAATGAGATAAAAGAGAAATTCTAGAGATAAGAAAAAGGGTTCTTGGAATTAGGGTTTTGTGGGCATATGAATATGGGGTGTAACTTTTAATTCCCATTATAAAGTTCTTGATTCTTGGATCGAAGTCAAAAGTTTGACTTGCTCCATCATATAACACCACACTTGTTCATATTATTATGAAAACTTTTTAACTATAAATATACAATACTGATTCGAATGATAGATATTATTTCAACTATATCTATTTATTTGTTTTATAATTGAGATCACACCTTTAATTTTTAGAAAGAAACCTATAATTGGAGAAAATCTCATGAATCAATCTAGAACATTATTTTAAGCGAGACTCGAACCTAAGACATCCTTATTTTTAATTGTCTACTTAAACCTATTGAGTAATATTTGTAAATATAACTAAATTATCGAACATTTTTATGCAATCAATTTCTAATCTTGGCGATTGTCAAATAAGATTATATTTGTTTGCTTAAAAGATTATTTTTCATATTACAAGCAATATTCTTATGCATATATAATTTACTAGTATAGTATTTCATGTAATACACGGGTTGATTAAATAATATATGAAATAATTTATAATAAAGCTTTAAAAATTATAAATGATATTTGTAAATAAGATATGTTTGAGTTAGAGATAAATAAATAGTTCAAGCAATGACAACAATAAAAATCAATTTAAAATTTCATTTTATAAGATTGTGTTTTTAATTGTTTTCTTAAACATTCTAGTTTTTTATTTTATTTTGAAAATAAAATTATGTTATGAAACTTAGAAAAAATTGGTATTAAAATACTTCGTATTTAAAAGAAAATTGTGTCATGTATTTTTAAAGTGTATTTATCATTATAATATCAAGTTTTTAAAATTTTGCAAAATCAATTTTTTTCATTTAAAAATATTTTAAATAATATAATTACTATATATATTTTTTTAACATTGTTATATGTTTCATTAAAATTATATAAAATGTATTGAGAGAAATCACTTCTGCTCTTTGCTAACAAAGACATAATGCTTAAATGTATATTTTAAGGTTGTTTTTAATATAACCGTGCATCGAGACCAAAGAAGGTTCAAACATGACGTCAATCACCTAGAATGCCTGGATACGGTTAGTAGTTGCTAGCAAATGTTGATCGGTGCAAACGTGTCGGTTAAAGTTCCACTATTATAGTATCGAGCCGCAACACCTTAGTTGTTGTAGACTCAAAGAAGATATGAGGTCTATTGTTGTGCACACATTGTCATTATCTTCCTCAGTTAAGAGGTAGGAGTACAAACAGCAGAATTTCAATTTCTAATAAATGTTGTGACTCGGGCCCATATTTTATGGGCCTATACTAGGCTCAAGAAAATTTGGTTAACTCATTAACAAGTGGAGTGGGCTTTTGAGAGAAGCCTGGTTTTAGGTTGGGCTTATGTCTAATAATCTTGGATTCTTGGGTAGGTGATTCTTGAAATTGAACCTTAAAAGAGTTTAAAGTTGTTCTCAATTCTCATTGTTTGTTTAGCCCCCAACATTTATGCAAAAACGATTCACTACTTACTAAAAACAATAATAAACATGCGCTTAAATAAAACTTACTACTAATTTGCACCCATATGACCTGACAAACACGATTAATATTAGTCCAACATTCACCCCACAATCTTGATGTGCTTCTTGCTTTTTTTACTTCTTTCTTGCTTGTGTGGTTCTTGTTTTTCTTGCTATACGAAAGGTTCATTCTTGCTACGTGCTTTAAGAACTCATATTGTTCTTGTTTGTTGTTGTTCTTGCTAAAATTTCTTGCTTTAAACTTGTTATCTTGCTCTTGCTATGCTCTACTCTCCTGTATAATGTTTGCGTCTCATCGAAATGGCGTGATCTAAATTCTTACAGATGTAAAATTTGATATTTAGGTGTAAAAGCTGTCATTTGAAAAAAAAAAAAGCTAAAGTATTAAACGGGATTTTATATTTATATTTTTGAAAACAATAGCGAGGATATTCTTATTAGTAGTTTACACATTTGATATTTAGGTGTAAAAACTGTCAATTTCGAATGATTTCAAAAAGGTTACAACGGGAGGTTCAGAATACTTCTCACAACGCGAGAAAAATGCACATCAGTAATTCGTCAACTCGTAACTGATAATGTTCCTGGCAAATACAATAAATATTTTACTTATGTCCAATGGAACCTCACATAAATATCAATCCATGAACCATCAATCTATATATGAACCGTCAACTTGACCCAAACACGATCCGTGTAGCTAATACTAGCTCATTTAACTAAACTCAAACCCATAACTCTGATGTTAGGTTTATGTTATGTCTATATATTTTGACAGAACACCACACCCTCAATTATAATTTTTATATATTGTTTCATTTCATCACTTACCATTTAAACAAAATCCAAATGTTTTGTCGTCGAACCATATATATCACGTTGGTCAAACATATAGTTAATGTTAATTACGGTTCATGAACCCCACTCCTACTATTCTAGAATCTTTACAACTTCAAACAGAATAAGAATACCGTTAATACACCAGTCAAACTTTCACTATATACTAACTATAGTATGTGTCCCATATTTTTGTTTCTTTACGTATTTTTGATAAGAAATATTTTAATTTAATTAACAATGTCTTCAACAAAAAGATATTCAAAAACTATTTTCATATCAATTTAGTCATTATTAATATTTTATTTAGTTATAAAATATCATCATTTTACTGACTATTAATGTTCTTAAATAGCGTAAAGGAACACAACTATGAGGTAATCTTTTGTCGCTTTTCAGATGTAACCATCATCGGTTACATCATATATATAGATTTTTAAAAAGATCAACATATAATACATTTTTATATCGAATCTAAAAGAAATAAATTAAAACATAGTTACATTTAGAATACATTTTACTTGATCACGGGTTAAAAATGTTTCCTTATTATCATTTTTACTTTTTCACCAATATCATTTAAGTTTAATCTAGTTTATAACATAATAGTTTTTACTAAAAACAAATGCCTACAAGAAATCATAGAATAAAATTATCAAAAAGAAAAAGTTAAAAATATCAAATCTACGTTTCTCACTACTAGAAAACTCGAACTTTTTCTTACATAGGTGTCACTAATTTACCGTCTTATAATTTGTCACTAACTTGATAGAAAAACTTGTTAAAAAACTGCCACAATTTTTTGCAACTTGGGTTTTTACGTCAAAATTTCTTTTGTTGGAACTCGTTTCAAAACATAACTCGAGTAGTGACACAATGGATTGTCGATCTTTTTTTTCTAGTAGTACCTAATCATGTTGCATACGCATCAACTAATTTTAAAGATTACTCTTTTGTCGTTAGATGATACAAGATGATCGAGTCGCATTTTTTCTCCAGCTTTTCATACAACTTTCGATTGATCATTTACATACGTACATACATACATATCTTAAAAATAACATACATATTATAAAAATAAGTTTTTCTTTTATCATTTGCATGTACCAATAATTAATTTTAAGCTCCGATGTAACATGTTCATGCACCATGTACATAAATACAAATTATGCATGGTCCTTTTTCATTTAATGTTTTTTTTTTATATTTCGGTTATAGTCACTAGCATATCATAATCTGAAAATGATATAAAGCTTATGTATTATAATACATCCAGGTTGGGTTTTGATTTATATGGAAGTTAAAATTGCAAGTTGGGAGTATGCATGGCCCTCTCTAAGTGTGCATTGATTGCTCATCTATTAGAAATTTAAAAAGTGGTTGCATATTATGTTTTTCATCTTGTTAACACAATAACTTTTTGAATGTGTAAACGTGTATGGTTACTAAAAGATTATAAAAAAATTAAAAAAAAATTGATTATGTTGCCAAAGGATTTAAAGAAGCTTGAAATATTGTGTTTTTTGCTGACGGTTTTTTTTATCATGGATATGTTGCTAAAAGTCACGTAGGAATTGAGAGTCATGGATAATTTTGGTGGTACTTTAAAATTTTTAATCGGATAAAACGAATGATTTTAAAAATGAATATGTTAAGGGTAAAGTGTTGTGAAATTTATACCAAAATTGGGTTAAACCAATCCTTCAAAAAGACTAGATGAGTTTTCTATGTGTCCAACTTCTGTTGCAAAATCAAAGTTGTCATCTACAACCAAAATTATTATCGAACTTTAGTTGCCATTAATATTCATATCCAAATAACTTTCACATAACCTTTTGATTTTGAAACTATTTTTAGTACTATATAAACATACTAGTTTTAGTAAATATGTGTATTACACGGTTAAATAAAATATTAATATAATAAATTTATTAATTATAAAATAATATTCTAAAATATAATATAAATAAAATGAGAAATGACTAAAATCATCTTCTAACTTTAATTATAAATTTCAACTGCCCTCTTGGAACCCCTTCAAGAAGACGTTGTCCCTTTAAACCTCAAGTTCATAGAATTAGGATAATCTTAGACGCGTGTGCATTCTACACAACTTAAGCTATACGCATGTATCAACATTTAGATTTAGATTTACTGTTACATAAATCTTATAAGCTACATTGATTTAATAACACTAAAATCATCAACCAGATGCGGCTTTTCCCAAACCATTAAGCTACCATCATTAGTACTAATGGGGTAAAATGGAACTTGTGGCTAAAAAAAGAAACGTAATAGCCTTTGAAAGAAAAAGACAGAAAGAGAAAGAAAAGTGATCCAAGACAAATCGGATGTGTCTTGGTGTTTGTTTTGTTTTCGAATAAACCGTGATGACATTAACCAATTTTTGAATTGTTAACTTGTGGCTCACGGATTTATTTAGTGGACCCAGTGAAAACTTCACCGGAGGTCACATATTTCTAGATCACGTGTCACTTATCTTTGGATTTCTCTTACTATCAGGTTTAACTGTGAAGTTCTGTTCTCATTCATGACTAATGCGCCTAAAATGTATTGATTGTATTTGAGGCAGACCATTTCTTATAAACCAATAACACTTTTATCCATAATCGATGTGAGATTTGCCTAAGGTTTTACATAAACAACAGTTAACCCTAATTGTGTATGCCTCATAGATGCCTGGTATATGCATGCATACTACCTTTTAGTTTTTATGACTTGTTACACTGGTACATCGAGTAAAATCATAGGTAGTGTTTACGATTATCACAACCATTTAATTAGACATGTGCCGAGTACGTATATATAAATATTATAACTCTAGAATCTAGATGGTCAAGCCTCCAAGGTCATGAAAAAGAAAGTTGAAGTTTGAAGATAGAATAGTGTGGTCAACAAAACTAGTCATTCTTTTACAATCAATTTCAAACATCAAAATGTTGTCTCTCATCCACAAATATATATCCAACTTGATCATCACATTCAATGCTCAACAATAATTACTCACAAGTCACAACATTTTTGGATTGATGTTATACCATCACCAAACTATGAATAAGAGCCACTACTGTATTTTATTTTATTTTATTTTTTTATATTTAAATGATAAATGGTCACGTGTTGTTGAATGATTTTTCTGACAACCGTTAAAAATAAGTTTATTAAAACAAGTTATATATGACCATGTGTTGTTATATGTTTGTTATAAGCTGAAAGCCTGTGATAACATTAACTATGAAAGATTTATACATTTGTGACCATTAAAACTGTTGCCGGTCATCCGACTCGGTGAATTAATCATTTTGTTAAGATATGAAATAAAGTTGACTTTAAAAGTTTATGCAACATTTTACCATTTAATACAAACATGCAATAAGTTGGCAAAAAATAGTGCATGTGTTTTATCAAATGTTAACAAAATAGCAAGCTTGTACATTATATAACGTACAAAGTTAAATAATCGAGTATGAAATAATAAATATATATCTACTATATGCAACTAACAAGTAGTATAGTAGCAACCGACAGTAATTAGGTATAAGTTCTTAAAGCATAAGGTTATTACCATGTATAAGTTATTAAAACATGGGGACTACTTTCAAAAGTATTATTATCTTATTAATAATATTACTTTTGTTTATATTTTTTTATAAACTTTAAGATATGTTGTTTTACAAGAGTTTGGGTACACTATATAATATATATGATGACATGTTTATTTTTATTTACATTTTAATATAGTTTTTTTTTAAACTAACCTTGATACTATCTCTCCGACCACAAGGTTATAACTCCTCAAATCTACTAAATTTATAATATATTAATTATTATAAACATTTTTCGTTTTCTCATACAACGTTTAAAGTAGAATAAATTAATTTCAATCTTAGTGTGTGTGGTTTAGCCACTTTAATCATTTTAGTTAAAAAATAATTCTTTTATCATATCATGTTTTGTGATTTCATTTTGTAACCGTTTTTGTCTTTCTTCTAACTCTATTAGTTTTAATGGTTGCTTGCACACTTATGTAAATATGAGCTAGATGTATGTAAACTTCATGCACTAAATAGTAAAAATCAAAATCTTTATGCGTTAAATAGCCAAATACACAATCAAATGGATTTTATGTCAGTCCATGTCGCATACATGGGCGAAGCTTTGTATGGGCCAGGAGGGGCCCCCGCCCCCTCTTTTCTTTCGTTAGTAGTTTTAACTTTTGATCCGGTAATGTAATTTTTTAAATATATATAGAGTTATCATCCCCACTCTCATAAAATAGTTTACTTCCGCCCTCATCCCCTCCTTATAGTATGGTTCAAACTCCGTCGTCACTGATTATATATACACTGATTTTGTTTGTTAGCTATACAATAATGCACAATTGGTTATTCACATACACATGATTTTTAACTAGTGGTGATGATGTGAAAAAAAAATCACACACTAACAAAAATAAATACATTATATTGATTTATGCATTCTATAGGAAAAGCGAAAGTGCTCTTAACACCACTTTATAATAGATACAACAGATGATCTAGGAAGACCATATAAAAATCAGAATATTTACTTTTTATAACATCTATCTATCTCAACCACTTTTTAAATATTATAATATATGGTTATTAGTTATATACAAAAACTAATAAAAGTTTCCTGAAACTCATTGTAATTCTTACTAATTTCTATATCATAACATACTTCTTGTTTCTCAAATCGTGAGTAACGACTAGTATTTTAAAATACATACATTATGTGTGTATATAACAATTAATTTTAAAGAAATTAACCCTTAAAAATAAAATTACAAAATCGTCTTGCTAAAGATACACTAGACATTAGTATACAAACTAACATTATCATACGGACGTATGCCTATGAAGAAATGCATACGTTATATTTTTCAATGGTGTTTGGTTTGCATCATTCGCTTTTGTGTCAATCAAAAAAGACAATCTGCCCTTGTATTGTATCTATCATACAACCCTCATGAGTGAAAAAAAGGGTAATATTACTCATATTGTAGCCGATGTACGTATAAATTGAGGCTATGTAGATTGCCCACAGAAATATGCAGATTAATAGATTGGGATTAATTATTAAACATATCCCTCTTGTATGCTAAATGTAACTCCCAACGAATAAAGTACAGAGAAAATATAGCTAATTGACTAGTATGTAGAGGGCTCATGATCTACCGTTAAGTACAAAATAAAGTAAAGAGATAATATGACTAATTTAGTAGAAGGAGATGGTAGATGGTATGTTTACCACACTCTATCACACAATTTGATAGATTTACTAAGCCGATGTCTCTAAGTGATAGTTTGATCATAAATGATATACTTCCTAACCAAACATATAGATGAACCCAACTAAAATAACACATATCATTCGAATCAGAGTCTTATAATCATCATTCAAAAACTATGTTTAATGATTGTTTTTTAAGGGTGGAGGGGACACTCGTGTATAAACCATCACTACATCGTGAAACCCACCAGTACAATATGTCATGTCAAACCATACCACATTACATCACACGATTTTTTTTTTCAAAATGGTATAATTTAGAAAAAAAAGTGGATAATGGTTATTTTACCATAATATTATGGTCAATGGTAATATCGCCCTCCTAATGGTGGCTTCTTCACAATGTCAAACTCCTAATAATTGGTCGTAAGTGAATGTCAGAAACAACTTTTGACGAGATTGGTTTCACTAAATTTGTTACATCCTCATCTGCTTCATTTACCACCAATCCTGCTCTATTAACTCAAGCGAAACTGCTCCTTTCAGAAATAATTTAATATACATGTTCAGTTTAAAGAAATCATGACAGGAGCTGCTTCTCCCTCAAACAAATAAGAAGAAGAAACTGCTCATACGAGGAGCAGTTGCTCACTAAAGGCCCAAGTATAACTATATTGGTTTTGACTCACCTAGAGGCCCAAGTCTAACTCAATTAGTGATAATTTTTGGTATTGTGGTCGTACTTGATCGAAAACTCTGGTATATTGGACATTGTTTAATGGTGTAGACTGGTTTAGGAATATCCCATGAATCATGTTCTCTAGGGGTGTGTAGTCCAAAATTAAAAAAAAACCATAAAGGAATTTACAGGAGAGTCATTAAAACTTGGTAAAGTTTTGCCTAAATTATGAATGTTAGGTCAGTAAAATTGAGACAACCCTCCCTAAAATTTGAGGTACCTTCCCTAAAATTTGCGTAAACACCGCCTTGAAAATTTGAGATCGATATGCTCCTAATCCGTAAACACCATAGGTGATCTCATTTTTTATGTGGGTTGTTAACCCGAGATTCCCTTCAACCATATCTACGTTCCCCTCGCGGTGCACGCTATAGTATCGTATTATCCGTTTCAAAGTTGACCGCACCACCTGTAGATATGATGGATGAGATCAGGCTTCATTAACATTAACCATTCCTATTATATAAACGGTTTTAGTGAGAAACTATTAGTTGCAGGAGCAGTTTTTTTGTTTTTATTTTTTTAAGTGAGAAACAGTTTCTGTCAGGAGAGGTTTCTTTAAAATCTAAAAGTACATGAAACTGCTCCAGACATGAGCTATTTCACTTGAGTTAACAGAGTAGAAATGGTTGTATACTCAGCAAACAAATATGGTAATGGAGTTACTAAAACCGCTTATGCCAATAACTGTTTTTGACATTCACTAACAACCCAATTATTGAAAGTTTAGGATTGTGAAGAAACCGCCCTTGGGAGGGGGTGTTCTTACCATTGACCACATTATTCCGGTCAAATAATTATTTCATTTTCTTTTTTTAAGTTTTTTAAAAGAAAAAAATCTACATCACACACTCACATTTTGAGGCGATACTCATGTCACACCACACCATACAAAACTAACCATTGAAGGGGGGATTTGGTTGGATTTTGGAAGCCAAACCATGGCAAGAACTCAACGGGAGATAACGCCTTGCGACATAAATGATCACTAGCAGTGGTGTTACATGGCCATGCGAAGACCATCCGTGCCTCAC
>BJCM01085939.1:0-11379 GCA_018326385.1 Flaveria bidentis
GCCTTTTGACTCTACAATTGATTCTGTTGTGTGTCTAGTCAATTGTATCCAACCTGGCTTTCATAGTATGGCCGGGTTGTAGGATGTAGTATAAGTATTCTCTTGTTCTTGTAACTTAAAATATGCTTTGTAACGCTTGTAATAGAACCTAAGAAAGCAATATACTGCAATCTTGAAAACCCATTTCCTTGTGTTGTGTTCTTTGGTTCTATCTCAGTAATTACTTGTGTTCTTAGTATCATCTTGTGTGGTTAATCCAGTTCACTGTTTGATTAAGTTTGAGTCATTCTCCTCTTTGTGTTGTTGTGTTGTAATTTGCAAGCCTTCAACGGTCCTGCAAACTTCCACCTACAAATCGTTAGGATCATGATGTTATGTATATGGCAACAATAAGAGATATTATTACGCAAGATGTAATGGACTCACGAAGATGAATGTTGCATGACATTAGCTTCATATCATTGTGTATTGTGGTGTTATTTAAACAATCTCTTGTAATATTATTATGTCTAAGCAATGAATTATAAATTATGTAAACGAATCTTAATTTATATATTTCATAATATTTTTTCAATTTGCAAGACGAGAAAAAAAGTATAATAGTATAAATAAGCAATCCCAAACACTTTTTAGAAAACAGCTTATTGATTTTTAACATGATGTCCTTTTTGATTATTTTACATCAATAAGCTAAACCAAACACTTTTTACAAAACAAATTATTGTCTTTTTAGTTTATAAACTAATGCAAACATTTTTTTTAAAACTTCTTTTAAAAAGTTATAAGTTAATAAGTATTTTTTATTAAAAGTTTTTTTCAACAAAATAAGCGATCCAAACACCCCCTACGAGTAAACAAAAACTTTAGCTTCCGTTGCTTTCAGGAAAAAATGTTAGATTTTTAACTAAAACCAGAAATCAAAATTGAAGTCTACTCTAAAATTGGAGTCTACTCTAAAATTAAATGTCACAAAATCCATCGGCATTTATTCCATATATAAAAAGACGATGATAGAACAAAAAAAAAATACAAACACACCAAATCAAATTCTTTCATAGATCCTCTCGTTAGATTTCTTATCATTTCTACATAACCATTCATTCACAGAAATTAGGGCACAAAAGGAAGGCAAAATTGTGGTTTATTGCGATTGTTCGAAGAACCTAAGTGAGGGTTTTTTTCATTCAGATTTCAACTGATCATCTTCATGATACCCGCATTGTGTCCGTAAAGACGATGATCATGGCTAATGACAGTTCTTCGCATGAATGGCAGTTTGAAGACGATGATACTGGCTTTTACGCCACCTCCTTTGAAGACGAACCGCTGGATATTGAATCGTTTTTTAATATGATCGGAGAGAAGTCCCGTGGCGACCATTCGGAGGTAATTTTAGTGATTTTGGCCGTCGTTTTGGTTGCATTTTATGTATTGGGGGTTTGATCGCGTAATTAGTGTGAATGTGTGGTGGTGGTGTAGTGTAGTGTGTTGATTCATGGATTTTGTTTGCTTTCACTTGTAGAATGAAATGTTTTTTGAAGAGATGTTTTGGAATAGTTGTGGGGTGATTGGTGGTGATTAGGAGTGTATTTTGTAAATCTATTTATAATGTACGCTGCTGCACACTGTTGTTGATTTATGCAGTGATTAGACTGAATCATATGATTGTGTGAATGGTATTTCAAAAGGAGATTATAATTGAATTGAAATCTTGATTTACAGACAAGAAATTGAGAATAGGAAGGCATCTGGATGTACATATAACTCTTTCTATCAAAGCTTACAATGGTATTTATAGGAGTTTTAAAACCCTAGCTTATACTATCCTGTTGAAAACCAACCCCTATTTTGTTAAGCCCCGTGTGGGTGCCACTGACCGTTTTGGTAAATTTGTTTAGAAATATCGGTGTCATTCATGTAAAGTTGTAACCACGGGTTGGGATTCATCTGATTTGTTTGTGAGATATGCTTACGCAGAGACCTAGATTTTATTTTAGTCTTAGTTGTGATTTCTAGGCTTCATGTTTTGTTCTCTGGTTCTGCTTGGAGGGTGGTTACATGGAGAACTTTCTTCCTGTGGCGCCTTAACTTTTGTTGTTTGTGTGTGTGTATATCAATCAAGCATTCCGGGAAGATGATGAGGTTGTCATTTGTGAAGACACTATTTTGACGCTGGAATTCATAGTTACAGCCCCCAAACTGATACATTTGATTCTTTGTTGCTTTCAAATATGCTAGTTTTTAATTTTGAGTCTTGACAGTTGTGAAGATACATACCTACTTAGAATTACTTAATATATAACAATTGTTGATTGCACGCGCATAGAAGTATATGTAGATATACCTAGCTTACTACATTTAATTCTTTCATGGGTCATGTAACAGGATAATGCTACCGAAAACTACCTTCATGAAACATGTACTACTACCAATAATCACACATGCCTGCTATTAACTTATATTAATTCATGTTTCATGTTATTATGCCTGCAAACATGTACTTGTACTACAAATTAGGAGATAATGATGTGATTAACTTATATTAATCCGTGTTTCATGTTATTATTTATAACACATGCCTTAATAATAGCTAGTTTACTTTCGAGACTTACAATCCAACAACCAGCTTATCTGTTCAATAACTATGTAATTAACATTGTGCAGAATCATCTTGCTGATCCATCATCAAGTACTGCACCCTATAGTGAGATGGCTCCTCTTGGGGCTAGTGAGCACTCTGAAACCCACAATGGTATTCTCTTGGCTTCTCAAACAACCTGCCTGTCGCTTATGATATTTAATGCTACGTACTATATTTATAATTATTATTCATAGTTTTTAATTTGGTTCTTTTATGCCTGTCTTTTCAGGTTCACTTGCAGTCCCCTTTCTGCATGAGTCAGAAGCTTCAGCATCTATGGCTTTATTTTCAAGTGGTTCATCTTTTAATCAAATGCAGCCTTTTAATTCTGAAAGAGCTGATATCAATGATATTTCTGCTGATTGGCTGATGTCAGTTTCAGAAAATGCCACCCCTTGGTCAACAAATTATGGAGTCACTCAAGACTTTTTATCATATAACAGGAATGGAACTGTTGGAACTAATTTTGAGGGTGCTAATATCAATAATGTTTTTGGGTTAACTAACTGTAGTGATGACAATCAGCTGATGGATACAACTGAGATAAATGATGGAATGTTTAATGGTGCAGTTAGAAACAGTCACCGAACTTTAGATATTTCAGGCAATATGGAAGCCCCAGTGAGGAATCTTATTAGTGGATACACTGACATTCTCTATGATCGCAATTACGAGTTTTCAGTGTCATGTATCACTGGCATTAATGAACCATTGTTTGTTGGTCCGTCAAATTCAAATTATAATGATGGCATGTTATTCGATGTTAATATTGAATCAGAGGAACATATAATGCAAAATCTATCAAGTAACTTTGGCATAGATTATGAGACTTTAGCTGAAAGGCCAGGTGGAATAGCTCTAATGGATTGGAACCCTGATATTGGACCACATGTCAGTGCTGAAGGCAGTATAGCGGATAAAGAATCTATCAGTGGATATAATGGGCTTCGAATGCACAATATGCCAAACAAGGAACAATTGGTGTGTGTAAAGAATGAAAAACATGTTCCAACATTTGGTACTGCATGCAAGAGTGAGTCTACAACAAGCCAGAACTCAACAGGCACCCCCTCTAAAAATATATGCAAAAAGGCAGAACGCAAAACAAATGATTATCCATTTCCAACTCAGGTGAGCCTAGTTGTTTGCAATCATGTTAAGATTGTTAAAAATCCTTACCATTTCAACGCTACCTTGATTAATAGCGTAGCAGTTATTGTTTCTGTCTTTATTTAGAAACATCCGGTTGGCTAACCATGTGCATTACAAATGCATTTATTCACCAAAATCATTAATTATGTGCACAGGTTGCTAACTTAATGTAAAGATAATATTATATAAATTTGCTTCTACAAATAAAATTGGCATATGAAGTCTATGAACCCACGATTTTGGTTAATATGTGTTTCCTGGTTTGAAAAAGCTGCTTTTCGTCTTTGGTCATGATTATTGTATATTTGTCATAAATGTTTTTGATACTTAGAGTTAACATCTCTTTATGCTCCAAGGATTTTAGTTGATTTTACATCGGTGTTATGCGATTACTGGAGGAGTGAGTTTTTATCTAATTGGATGCAGGAACTTCCCCATCAAAGGTCAGAATTATCTCTACCAGATAATGGCTTGGCAGTTCCACTTTTGAGTCACCAGGTTTGGAGCTGTACACAAGACTTTTGATTTTTTACCTAACATCGAGTTCTTAAACCTAGTTTTCATTTGTGGTAACTTTTAAGCTTTACTGTAACAGCGGATTGCTTTGTCATGGATGTCAAAAAAGGAGACAAAAAGCACTCGCTGCTGTGGAGGAATTCTTGCAGATGATCAAGTTTCTATCCGTATTCCTTTTCTATTTATTATATATTTTCAATCTTGGTTAATACTGTAGTTTTTGTGAATCTTTTAATCATCATTAATCGTTTTTAATCACAATGGTTTACTATCTTGCAGGGACTCGGTAAAACAGTATCTGCGATTGCTCTTATTCTAAAGGAAAGATCACCTCCATATACTAGTCTCTCTGCTATTGAAACAAAGGATAAAGAAATAGAGACTTTATATTTGGATGAAGATGAGCATTCAAACCCTTCTGTTCAGACAAAAAGCATTCTATCTGCAGGAACACTTGTCGTATGCCCTACTAGTGTTCTTCGTCAATGGAATGAAGAATTGCGTAATAAAGTAATCAGTGAGGCCAATCTTTCTGTTACAGTGTATTATGGAGTAAACAGAACCAAAGATCCATTTGAGTTAGCCAAATATGACGTCGTCATCACTACATATGCAATTGTGAGCATGGAGGTACCAAAACAATCGCTTGATGAAGATGATGATGAGACAAAGATGAAAATCTCACCAACCAAAAAAAGAAAATATCCTCCAACTGAATCTATTGATTGTCCTCTAGCAAAGCTGAGATGGTTTAGGGTTATACTAGACGAGGCTCAAAGTATTAAAAACTATAAAACGCAAGTAGCTAGGGCTTGTTGGGGCCTTAGAGCTAAACGAAGGTGGTGCTTATCAGGAACTCCTATCCAAAACTCCATTGATGATCTGTATAGTTACTTCAGGTTTTTAAAATATGACCCATTTGCTGATTTTAAAAAATTCTGTACCCAAATAAAGGCTCCAATTCAAAGGAATCCAGTGGCTGGATATAAAAGGCTGCAGGTTATTTTAAAGACTATCATGCTTCGTCGCACAAAAGGTTAGATTTTTAGGAAATCACATTTGTTACATTTTTTAAGTATTTAATTAATAAATGCTGATTTATTTGGAACACATTTTTTGTATTTTATTGTAGGTACTCTTCTTAAGGGTGAACCAATTATCACATTGCCACCCAAAACCATTATCCTGAAAAAAGTTGACTTCAGTGATGAGGAGCGTAGATTCTACCGTAGTCTGGAGGCTGAATCCCGTGCTCTGTTTGCAGTATGTTTTTGTTTTAGCTTTTATATATTTATGTTTATGGATGATTTAGGCTTCTGCCAAATATCATTCTAAATTTGTTTATGCAGTTTGCCTAAAATTTGTAAACATACTAAACCGTTTTTGTCTCTCTAATATCTTTCTTTTTTTTCCATATATTTAGTTAAAATAATTGAATATTTAACTTTTTAATGTCAGGAATATGCTGCTGCTGGCACTGTTAAACAAAACTATGTAAACATATTACTAATGCTTTTACGCCTTCGGCAAGCATGTGATCACCCTTTACTTGTTAGAGGATGTAGCTCAAGTACCAACTGGAGATCATCTGTTGAAAAGGCAAAACAGCTTCCTCAAGAAAAACTAAACCGTCTTTTAAACTGTTTAGAAGCTTCATTAGCAATTTGTAGCATATGTAATGTATGCACAACTTTCTTTCACTCATTATATATAAGCAAATTTTTTCTTATTTTTATTTCACTCTTTGCTTTATTTATATGAATTATTCTACAGGATCCACCTGAAGATGCTGTTGTAACAACTTGCGAACATGTTTTCTGCAATCAGTGCATCCTTGAACATCTTTCAAGTGATGATAGCCAGTGTCCATCCTCAGAGTGTAAAAAGCTTCTTAATAGATCTTCAGTATTTTGTAAATCAACACTTATAGCTTCTGTTAATGACCACGTTTCAGTGGAATCTAATGTTATGGAGCCTTGTGTGTCCACTGAACTGGTTAATTCCTTGAAAATTGAGGCTGTTAAAGCACTTGATTCCTCAAAAATTAGAGCTGCAATAGAAGTCCTTAAATCTATTGCACCACCTCAGGATATAAATGCGAATGATACTATATATAAAGGAAATTCAGATGTTAGGGAGAAAGCAATTGTGTTCTCACAGTGGACAGGAATGCTGGATTTGCTTGAAGTTTGTCTTAAAGATTCCTCAATCGGTTACCGGAGGCTTGACGGGACGATGTCTGTTGTCGCCCGAGATAAAGCAGTGAAGGATTTCAACACACTTCCTGAGGTTTGTGGGCGGGATTGGGTAATGGATCAAAATTGGGTTCAGGTCAAAATGGGTACTTTGTGCAGGTCAACTTGGTCTGATTTGGGCTTTCGACCCATATGACATGTTTTTGTTTATTTATATCTTACCCTTTTTCTTATTGGAGATAAAACATAACCAGAATTAACCCAACTAATAGTAAAAGGTCCAAATTTTCAACTATAGGTCTATACTTCTTACCAGTCGACTTATTAAATTATTGTCTGTTATTGCAGGTAACTGTTATAATCATGTCGTTGAAAGCGGCTAGTCTAGGGTTAAACATGGTTGCTGCTTGTCATGTGATTCTGCTGGATCTCTGGTGGAACCCAACAATAGAGGATCAAGCAATTGATAGGGCCCACCGGATAGGACAGACTCGTCCAGTTAAAGTTTTGCGGTTCACCGTTAAAGATACAGTTGAAGATCGCATTTTAGCTCTTCAGGTATATATAAAACATTGTTAAAATCTTATATAAATATTTGGTTGCCACCTATTGCACATCAATTACTGAATGAGTTTTCTTATCTTCTGCAGAAAAAGAAAAGAGAGATGGTGGCATCAGCAATGGGTGAAGACGAGAATGGTGGTTCTCAGACTCGCCTTACTTTTGCTGACATGAAATATCTTTTTCAAGCATAGTGTCGGGTACGTTCTTTTCTATATCCAGGAAAAGGCCTTCCTTGAACATTAACCGTGTTGATATCTTAGAAACGGTTCTTTTGCATGTCGTTCTCATTCAACGTATTATTGCATTAAGAAGGAAGAGGGTTTTTGGTTTTGCAAGATGGAGATGACCAATAGGTTAGTAGTCTTAGAATGATTAACTTATACTTAAACCATCTTTTGACTATGATTTTTGAAGTCAAAGAGCATATTGAATGGCAACTTTCTTTTTTATCAATTAATCTTGTTTTGCATTAAAGGTCTAAATGTTTTCTTTATGCATGAATACAACAATAAGCAGTGTTGTTGTTCAAGTTTTATCTAGATGTATGGAAACACAAGCTTTTTTAAGTACAGGGCCGTCAATCAATTTTAAGTATAAAGCCATGAAAGCCGCATACTTACCTGTAACAACCATAGGACTGTTGATCAGTTTTAAGTAGAGAGCTGCAACAAGTGTATAAATACATGTAAATATTACTTTAACTGTTATACATCTGTGTTAATGTAACCACATATTCCCAACTACAAGAAAATAAAAACGTTGAAAACTCTTATTAATAGAAAATTTAGTTGGACCCCTCTTGAATCAGTCATGATGATATTATATACATAACTATAATTAGTATAGTAATATTTTTATTATAAAAAGTAATAACTGATTTTTTACCACATAACAAAAATAATAAAACTTAAACTTTAGGTATGCCAATTCAGTGAAGAAAGTTGATAAGGGAAAGTAGAATCACCAAGTGAACCCAACACTGTGTTTGGATGGAATCCACCAATCCCTTGTTGAGTTGGATTTAACAAAGAGATGAATGAACCATTCTGATCCATCATTCCATTGATATCTTCGTCGGAATGAAACCTTTTCTCGGAGGAATCAAGATTCCAATAGTGAGTAGTTGGGAATGAGCGTTTTCCAGGGTTCAAAATCATTGAAGAAACACCAGATTTCAATGATGAACTTGAAGAACCCAGTTTAGATATCGAGTTGCTTTCCTGAATTCTTGACCCGTTTTCATTGTTCAAGATTTCAAAATAAGTTTCTTGATTGTTTTCGATTAATCTGTTGGAGTTTGTAGTCTTTGAAGCAATCATGTTCTCCATGTAATCGTGGTCTGGTTCTCTGTCTGTTGGCCTACTCATGCTGTTCTTTTTATAAATACGACATAAAACCCATTCATCGAGCTACATACATAAATACTTACGAAGTTATTAGAGAAAATGAATCTTGTAGCGTGTTGTAAATAAATGAAACTTAATGTACCCGTAAAGAGCCCTTTTTGTTTGACAAATTGACTATGGGAGACTTGAAAGAGGCACTTTCGACTAGTCGATATTCATGCATGATCCAATTGGTTTTAATTCCTTTTGGAGGCTTTCCGCCATAGAAAACAAGTGCCTTTTTGACTCCAACCTTTTGATCTCCGGTCGATGACAAAATCGGCTTATCAGTGCCAGTAGCTTTCCAATACCCTGATGTGGCTGCACGATTAGGTCTCATTCCATTAGGGTATTTCCTATCTCGTGGACTGAAAAAGTACCATTCTTGATCACCAAAGATAGCTTTACCTGGTAAAAAAAAAAAAAAAAAAAAAACCCGTCAATATTTGTATAAAAAATGTATGCTTCATCACTCAAACGAGCCGGAAAGGGTTTAAATATAGTTACTTGGTAGCTCCCATGGATCATACTTGTAAAGATCAACCTCAGCTATGATGGCAACGGGCAAAGGGATCGAAGAAGCTTTCTTCTTTAGGTAATGAACGACGAGTTCTTCGTCCGTCGGATGAAACCGAAATCCCGGTGGAAGATTTGGGTATTGTGAACATGTCGATGAATCAGTGCTTTCCATCTAAAGCTCAAATCTTTGCCTTAGTTATTGTTGGTTTTTGATGTTATAAAATGTTTGTAATAATAATATTGTTGAAGAAATGATCAAATGACACAATGTTGAAAAACCTAGATATGCAAGAATATTTATGTGTGAGAACGTTGGGCCACTCCTAACCATTGGTGATGTGACACGTGTAAAGAGGTGGGGTTGGTGCGGGTCCCGTTTCATGAATTCAAGGTGTTAAGTTTTCGTTGTCATGCTTTTCTTGTGTTAACATTTAACAAACAAAATTCCTATAAAACACCCTTGATCTTACATCAATATATGTTAAGTTTAAACCGTCAAATAAAAATCATAAAATTAAATAATAAATTCGTTAGTTGGTTTTAAATTTTAGTTGATATAATTATTATTTTTTATTTTACGTGACTAATTTTTTTCGAGTTTTTAAAACAATCATTGTCAACATATGCAATCTTTGATTTTATTAGATAATTTTAGCCTTCCAGGCCAGTAAGAAAAATGCTAATAAATCTCCATCATTGTATTTTTCACTAATGGAGGATATGGTTAGCAGTGCGTCTTACGTGATTATCTTAATGATAATTAACACATAAGTTTTTTTTTTACGATTTGTTATGTTTGTTTATTTGACAAATTATGTACTTCACACGATCTAGAAGTGTTCAACAATAGAAAGAAACAAATATTCACATGCTTGAAGTATCATTTTTCATCATGTGTTATTGTAATTATTGTTTCAAGTCTACATCAAACAATATGGAAAATATTGATCTTGATTTGTAATCTTGATTTAGCATATATTGTCATTTCTTGAATAGTCAAGTTAATCTCACCAAAAATTTGATGTTACATCTCAACTACATCGCTCAAAGTCATGATCTATGGCTTTACAATCGACAATAGAAAACTAGCTTATAATGTTAAATTAGTTAAAGACATATGGAAAACAATTTTAAGCATAACCCCCATCATACACACACGTATAAATGAGAACGTGTATTTTACACTAGTGTAAAAAGAAATTCTATTGTGTGTTGTTGTGCTGCAACATACAAGGATTACATGTTATTATTTAACACCCACCGTGCGGCTAATTTGAAAATGCTTAGATACATCTAAACTTGAGAAATAATTCTTACGCAAACCTTTAGTTAAAATATGTACAAACATGAACATGTAACACACACATGAACAAGTCAAAATGAAAAATAAATCTTATGCAAACTTTAGTTATAAGCAAACATGACCATGTAACACATGCCTGAATGGCAATGTGTTTCGGAACATGAAATTCACCGGTATGCAGGGGCGGAATTACCTTTCGGGGAACGGGGTCAAGTGACCCCATTGATTTTTGAGCTATTAGTGGACCGTATATTACCAAAATTTGAAGTGAACCCATAGTTTTCCAGTAAGTGAACCCTTAATATTATTAAGTTTTAAAAATACACAAAGATATGGTCTTGCTTCACTAGTTTCTCTCCTTTGTTACGTCTGCGGCAAGGTTGCTTGAAGGTTTTGAGTTCGATTCTTGCAAGTAGTTTTTTGCACTCCTTTTTTAATATATAAAATTACTATGATACCCTTAGATATTATAATACATTTTAACCCTAACCCAAAACCCTCCCCTCCATTGCTACTTACTGCTTCTGTTGGGCTGAGATCTACACCCTCCGGCCTCATCGACGATGACCCATGTCCCCTCGGTCCTCCTTCTAGACACCCCCTGGCAGCCGGCAACTAGTTCCGCCCTTGAGCGATAGGGGTTTTTAGGTTGGTTTTTAATTTTTGAAGGTTTTTCTCCCATGGATTTGTGATTTTTGACTTTATAAGTTCTAAGTAATTTGAAGATTGAAAGATTCGATTTTGAACGTACATTCTATGTTTTTATTCCAAGTTAATTAGGTTTATAGGCTCTGTTTTAGACTCTTTATGCCCACATGTTACACACTTGATTGTCTAGTTTAGGCTTTTATTGCAAGTATATTAATTTACTAATTGTCTGAAATGTTAAGTTACTAATTTAGTACTTATTTAGCTAATCCTTTTGGTAATGTGCTAGTTGGTGAATATAGGATTAACTGTTACTTCACTAATTGTGATTTCTATTAAATTGTGAATTTATGATTTCTGTAGCAACTAGGGTTCAAGATAAGGTGATTTAGTAAGTTTTTAACCAAGTGAAAAGCCTAAATCTAATATGAGTAGTTCATTGTTAGTTTGTTACAA
>BJCM01085944.1:0-13963 GCA_018326385.1 Flaveria bidentis
ATATATACATATATATACACATATATATATATACATATATATATACATATATATACATACATATATACATACATATATACATACATATATACATACATATATACATACATATATACATACATATATACATACATACATACATATATACATACATACATACATATATATATATATATATATATCGAGTTTGCTCTCCCCAAAAAAATTTAATTTCACCCCACTCCCCATAATAGTACTCAAGCTCTGCCGACGGATGTGCTTTTTGAATAAACGAACTTTATTATCATTAAAGTAAACCTGAAAATGATAGTTCTTATTTCCACGGTATACCTAAAATGCATGTTTCTTTCATAAGGCAAAATCAACTTTACATCTTCATTATATTTTGTGAAGAAGGTATTTATTTTTTTTATGTCTTTTTGTATTATGTTATGTTATTGAAATACTTGATTTTTAAAAAAGTAAATCAGATGTCCAAACATTGTGAACTGAGTTAACTTCATAGAATCATAGGTAAAGGAACGATGACTCAGTGGTGATGAATGTGTAAAATAGAAAAGCATTAGTCTCGTCATAAAGAGGGGACTCAGGGTTTCGCTCTGTGAACCAAATCCGACTCGAGAATCTATAAGAGCGTTTTGGAATCAGAGAGCATAGAATAAGTGTATCGAAAGTGGCATTATCGAAAATGGATTACTACATCATGTGTCATATGATTCTCATAATCGTGTTAGAATTCACACAAAATTTGTTCAGTTAGTTAGTTATAAGTACACCATAAATGTCACGACGCCCATTCGTGTCTCCCGACCTTCGTCCCTCGAGACACATTCGCACCCAACCTCGGTCCAGTCCCGTGGGTTATCCGAACCGGTGCACTTGCCTTACTATGCATATATATCCAGTGTTGTTAGGGCCGGATCAGACCAGTCGGTCCGACCGGGAATTGCCATGGCCACCAGTCCGATCAGGTGTAGTTCGTTTCGGAGGCATTGAACCAACTAGTTTATCTTGAATCGGCGGTTGGAACCGGTCGAACCGAGGGGTTGGATCGGTTTTTTTTATATAGTTTTAATATTTTCAGTACTTTTTTACATCTATTTATTAAAATAGTTATAATTTTATCCGGTTCTCGTAACCGGTCAAAGGACCAATGAACCTGTAGTTAGTGTCCGCTTCAACGTCCTATTCGATTCGAAAACTTTCTATATATCCCGTTATAAATCCGATTGTGGGGAGGGAAGTCATCACCGGTGCTCCGTCAACAACAGCAGAATACAACTACTCCGGCCGCCGGAAACACGCAATATACACACACAATAATATCGGAGGCATAACGCTCCGCCATGGGCTCATCGGAATCTACACTTTCAACTTCACAGGTAACCTAATTTACTTGAAAAAAATCCATCAAAATTAGGTTTTTATAATCACTATAGTTTTGGTTTCTGTGAAGAAGAGTGAAGATGGCATCACCACGGTATCGGAGCGAGTAGAAGATGTGGATCCCGTGCTGGAGAAGCTTAGAGCCCTTAAAATTGTGAGTTTTTTATTAATCGTATGTCTGTAACTGTGCATTCATCAGTATCAGCAACAGTAGGCATATTATATCCCTTGATTGATAGGTTTTACTGTTGCTTTTTGAAGTGATGCATCGCAAATGTGAATTGTATTTGGAAACGGTCATATTGTTCTTACTGCTAATGTAATTTGTAAGTTGATGTTCATGATTCATATGTCAAAAATACTTGATCAGGCATCTCCTATATTGACATCTGCATCAACTGATAGCAGCTTGACAGATATTTTGGTCAGGAAACCATCAACTTCTTCTGATACAGGTATAGGTGTCATAGTTGTTTATGTATGCGGTTGTTAACTGAAGTTTTAGTATTTAAGAACAGCCTAGAGAGCTAATTATACAAGTTATCATTAAAGAAACCTTACTTTTGACTTCGTAAAGGTCATCATAGGTGCTTGAGGAGATAGGAAAATAACGTGTGTGTGTGTGTGGTTTTGGTGTCGGTTGTGTGTGTGTGGTTTTGGTGTCGGTTGTGTGTGTGTGGATAAGATAATTTTTTAGAGTTTGTGCTATATTTGCATAATTTGGACATGGGTGTGGGATTTTACTAGGTAAGTGCATTTGTTTGTTTGTTTGTTTTTGGGCATGGGTGTAGTGGAGATACAACTTATAATGAATATGATTATTCTTTGATCATTATCTTTTGTGAAGAGTTTAGTTGATAATCTCCCTTTTGAGCATACTTGATGGGCACTAGCTAATGTTATACTGTATAGCCATGCGCAGAAAATTTGGTTGATATACTGTTTTGTGTTGGTCCTTTTCCCTGTGCGTGTGATAGGTATCGTAGATCCGAAGGTACTACGGGAACTATTTTCAATGTACCAAGAGTTGCAAGAAAAGCAGGCTCATGACATCAACAAAAGACAGGTTCGGTTTTAATATAGTAAAACATGATTGATAAAGTTTTGGAAAGCATATCTTGGTCAATTTATTGGTCAAGCTATGGTTTCTTAAGCATCTGTTAACATAAAGACTGCTATCTCATGCTGCTAAAAGTTGCATTTCCTTTCTTTTGTGAGTAATTCTTCATGCTAATATGTTGCATATTTCTGCAGGAAGAAATAGAAAACAAGATAGAGCTTGCAGATGCTTTGGCACTAAAACTGCTCCAACGGTATAATTACTCCCTCTCATCAATGAAGACAACATCTGCTCACTTATCTGGAGGTATCTTACTTGGCTACATCACAAATTGAAAACTTGGTTGATTTTCATCATCACAAATAACTGATCAGATTACAATTTTGCAATCAGTTGATGGGCTACAGGTGGAACTTGGGGAGCTAAAAGGAAGGTTGACTGAAGTGATGAGTAACTGTGATGCTTTATGCAAGAGAATTGCTGCTGAGGGACCTGAACCTCTTCGCTCATCGGTCAAGCCATTTGCAGCAGCGGCTGCTGAGTTAAGAACAACCACAAGCCATTCCTCTGCGTAGAATGGTGCACCAATTAGCTCAACTCTTGACCCGAGGTCCATTTATTTCTTGTATAGTTGCTAATATACTCGCATGAGATTCTGATGAATACACCTTTAAGTTGCATATGTTAATCAGTTCATATTTCTGGGACTCATTGGTTATGGATTCATTTTTACAATAATCAAAAGTTCTATTGGCCACCTGTAACACATACCAAGACAGCTGAGAACGAAAGGGTGGAGCACCAATTTAGATATCTCATGATAACCAGTTGATACAAACAGCTGTTATGTGAGCGTATAAACATTTCTCTCTCACTATATCTTTACAACACTATGTAATTTTGAAGGAATTTAGAAGGGAAAAAAAGAACTAAAAACTCATAAATAACTGGGCAAAAGGCTGAAGTGAGCCCCCATCTTACTAGAAATGTACGCCCATCTTATAGATAATGAGCCCCAAATTACTAAAATTGGGCTAAAATTGAGAGGAAACCAAGGCTTTCCAAATGCTTCACGATCGCTTGGAAAACGTTCGTTTGATTTATCGTTCAATTGTAAATGAGCCGATCGGGCTCGGTTCTGTTTATAAACAAGCCAAGCACGCGAACCTTGTGAGGACGAACCCTGTTTTCGAGTGTTTAACAGTGAGGTTTAAGTATACATAGAAGATATGTGTATACAATGAAGTCAATCACGAAGTCTATTTCAATGATTTCACTCTAAGCCGGCCATCCAAAAAGGATGGGCACAATTGACCGTTGGACCGATCTATTCAAGAGGTATACCTGCGTGATACAGATTGATGCCAATAGTAAATTCTTAATTTCCTTGGGTTAGTAGTTTTAAAAAGAACTCGAGAGTTGTTTGGTAACATTTGAATTAACCTCTTAATGGTTCAGATGTCTGAATGGTTCAACACTTAATGGTTCAGACTGTTTATTTTGTAAGCAAATGTTTGAATGGTTCAAATATTTGCCTCTGAATGGTTAAGCATTATACTAATATTGAATGGTTAAAAGGTCTAATGCTGAATGATTAAAACCTCTCATCTGAAATGATGAGACATTTGTTTTTTAATAGTTAAACGATATACTAGCTCTTAATGATTCAAACCTCTTAATGATCCAACACTTAATGGTTCAGACCTCTTATTGGTTTAACACTTAAGGGCTTAATAGTTCAGATGTCTGAATGATTCAGTACTTAATGATTCAGGCTGTTTGTTTCATAAGCAAATGTCTGAATGATTCAAACATTTGTCTCTGAATGGTTAAGCACTATACTAATGCTAAATGATTAAGAGGTATAATAATAAATAGTTAAAACATCTTATCTGAATTGATTATACATTTGTTTTTTAATAGTTAAACGATATACTACCTCTTAATGGTTCAAACCTCTTAATGGTCCAACAATTAATGGTTTAGACATTTTATTAGTTCAGCACTTAATCATTCAGAAATTAACATACAACCCATTAATCATTTAGAAGTTACCGAACAATCGCTTAAAATTATCATACAATTTGTAATAGCACTAGTAATATTCTTGTTTGAGTTATTAGGTTTGCAGTCAAGGTTCGTCCTTTGATAATTTCGGGCATATTTCTAGTCAAATACTCACGAAAAATTATAAACATTTGAATAGGCGCCGTGTATCTAGAGGCAAGACAATTTATAGCCTGAATTTTCTTCCACGAGTTTTACTTGCAAATCGAAAATGCATCTACCTTTTTACGGCTATTAGAAAGACTAGTGAAGTTGATCCAAAGAATCAGAGGTTCAGTTCCCATTAACAGATTCAAAGTTGCAATTTGGATGGTCCAAACCGCAACCAATACCAAACATGTGAAATCCGACAATCACGTTACAATGACAACAGAAGGGAAATACGTGGTCTTATTGTTTCAATATAAAAGCGCATGACACCCAGCGCCGAATCATTCAACAGGGCCAGCTTCCCACTTAACCAGTTCTCATGATGATGTGAACTCCACTGTCAGTGTCCACAATATCGCTTATTTCACCAACTTTCAATGCATATGTTGCTTCCTCAAAGGGTTTCTGCATCTGATTCCTTCCAAATGATCCTGCATATAGGTTTGACAACAAACATTCATCAGGCTTCGGCTAAGAGTAGCATGTCACTTCAGAAAGAAAAACTATGACTCAAAGTCGCCTATATTCTAGAGATATACATCTCAACAATGGTAATCAATAAAAAAACTAGTGCAGAGGAGAGGTGTCACACTTTCATGAAGTCAGCATATGGAATAATAATGTTATCACTAGATAAAGACCTAAATATCTGATCCAGTATTTGGATTCCGGATCATCTTCTCTAGCTGAAAAGTCTGTGTATTCTCAACCAAAATATTTAGTAGAACCCCAAGTTACAACTATCATTGTTTCCTATGCTAGATTAGTTGCTTATATGGGCGAAACCAAGATTCGGGTGCTCTCGAGTCACGACTGCAAAAAAGTAAAGCCTATTTCCAGAGTATGCTGCTGCTCTTGTTAAATGTCTCCACTATTCACTAGAACTCTAAAAGGATCGATCCATCTACCCTCATCTAATTATTCAATAAGTCATTCCTTATTTTCTCATCTTCTAGCCAAGATAACCGTTCTTGAGCCGCTCAAATTATGTTATCTAACAAGAAAGTCTCACAATGTCTTCCACCTCGATTTCTAGATCCCAGAATCCAACCCATTAGTCCATGCTATCCGTCCATAACTCCAAAGTAAACAAGCTTCTAAAATCTAACCCAATACTAATATGGTTTCATTTCAGAGTTCAGACTACCACAAGAGAATAGAAGATTGGATCACTACATCATCAATTTTGATCCACATTCCAAGCATGAACACCATGACCTCCCAATACAATAAAACTGATTATCTCCTACATCTAATATGTTATCAGAATAAGGTCCTTCAACAAACAATACCACTATGAATTCATACAGCTAACTACTTGAGTTTACTGCAAAGCACACACTTATCAATCAAGAAATTCAACTATGAAATAGCCCTATCTTCAACTCTGTAAAGAAACCTAAACAACTCAAACACTCAATCAGAACACCAACATACCTACTTGTACATAACAACATAGCAATCTAATAATCAATAAACCGTCAATTTCGCTAATCACTTCATAACTAATTAAGGCTAGGGTTTAGAACATACCGAGATCTCCACCGCGCTTAGCAGAGCTGCAATCCGAGTACCGAGATGCGACATCCTCAAACTTCGACTTCCCCGCAACGATGTCATCACGGAGTGATTTGAGCTGAGATACAGCGTCGTCTCTTGTGGTGCTGCTGATGATTCGACCTTCTGGATCCTTCCAGGAGGCCTTACGACGAGATCCTTGATGCTTGATGAGTATGTGCGAAGCCCTAACTTTATCAGATGAAGAAGACGACATTCTGATTTTCTTCTTGTGGTTGTTGTTGTGGTGGTGGTGATTGTGTTTCGTGTGATGATATTGATAGGGTTCTTTTCTCTTCCGATCTGAATCAATTGTTGATAAATTTCGAGGGGTTGATCGTTGTTATTGGTTACAGAAGGTTTGTTTGGTTTGGTGGTTCATTGTGATCTTTCGAGATGGGTGTGACTCTGAGTATGCGTGTATGTGCGGAAAGTGGATTCTTTGTGGGGGCTATTAGTGTGCTATCAAAGTTGTACTGTACAACTTACAACATACAAAATCAACCGGTGTAGCCCGGTGAATGTTCACCGGGACACCGGATGAGAAAATTAAAGTTAAAGCCGGGACTAGAGGTGATGTTTTCACATAGGGCTAGGATTTTTCGTTGTTTTTCTTTCATGGCATTGTGTGATCTTAGCATTGAAGTTGTGTGTTAGTGGTGTCACAAGAAAAAAGATATTGTCAAGTAGACACTCGCATCAGACTATATGTTAGTAAAAAATGATATGATGTGATATAGTTTACTGGTTTTTACAATAATTTTCTAAGGGTTGTTAGACAATTTTGTTATAAGCCACTAAAATTCTTTTTGAATAAAATGTAGCATTTAGTATGCTTACGTATTAGTTTGTAAGATTTAGGTGATGTTTGGCTAAGCTTTTGAAAAACTGCTTATAAATTTTTTAAAGGGTAAAAAGACAAAAATATTCATCCAAAAATCACCATAAGTTACAAATTGTAACTTATGTCTTATGGTGATTTTTGGAGGGGTATTTTATTTTTTTACCCTTCAAAAAATCATAAGGAGCTTTTTAAAAAACAATCTCAAACATACATTTAATGCACTAATTGGTTGTTTGGTAGCCTCTTAAAGATATATAAAATAATACATCTCTTATGGTGATTTTTGAAGGAGTATTTTTATTTTTTTACCCTCCAAAATATCATAAGGAGCTTTTAAAAAACAATCCCAAACATACCCTTAATACACTAATTGGTTGTTTGGTAGCCTCTTAAAGATACTTAAAATAATACATCTTAATGATTCATAGCCTATTAATAGTTATGAGGTAACTATAATGCTGAATAATTAAGAGATAATATTAATAGGTTATCTCGTAATCATTTAGCATTAGGGTTACATTTTAACCATTAAATGACTAAGATCAATTAAAAGCTAGTCTCTTAATAACCATGAAGAGAAAAAAAAATTCATGGTCAAATACACCAGCACAATAATGACTTAACAAGTTAGCCATGTTAATGTGTTTACTCAAACTCATTAAGACCCAAGTATAATCCGTTAATGTTGTGTCATCCATAAGTTATGTATGGTCCCTCCTAGTTAGTCTCTCTTCCTATTAAATTAGTATGTGATTGTAACTTCAAAGACAAATGTTTGTTGTTCGTGGATTATTTATTAAAGAGACAAAAATTAATAAGGCCGGACTAATTTCACCATCTTAACTTTTTTCAGAACGACAACTCATACGCTATCTACTTATACTTTTAAATTATATTAATTTTTAATCTATCAGATTTGACTTATGGTATTTTTCATATAATTTTTTATTCTTGCCACTTGGTTACCGAAACCAAATGGCTTTCAAGGTATTAGTCTTGGTTAATTTACAATCTCAAACAATATTGAACGTCTAAATTTCATTTCTTTATGGTGTACGTTTCTTTTGAAGATATATTCTAGTTATGAAGAGAAGGTAACGAAATCATATAAAATGTGTTATCAAAACTGATATATCATACGACAATATACATAAAAATAAGTCTATGTCACCGCCATTAAAATTGTATATCCTATGCAAATACATAGGGTGAATTATTTGACACATCTTCATTCGAAAATTATAAAATTCATTCACTTTAATTATTTCTATCAATTGATCTCAACTAATTAGAAGAGTCGCTTCTTCTATTTTGAGATCAATCACTCATAATCTCTATCCATATAGATTTGATGTCTTCTTACCACTCTCCCTCTCTTGACATAGTATTTGTAATTGCAATCTTAGATTGAACTAAAAACGATCTCGAGTTTACAATATTGTTAATGTAAGAGGGGTACTCATGTTCTAAATATCGAGTTTGGTGCACACCAAGGGCTGCTACCAATTGACCCAAACACTTGGAGCAGGAGGGGTTTGGCTAAGTGGTAGGTTAACTAACTGGTTGACTGGTTGGACCGGTCTGGATTTAAGAATCGATTAATCATATATATGATATTGTATGTATAATTATATTAATGAAATTCAAAATAAGTATTTTATATGTGTATTTTATAGTAGTTATTTATAAAATTCAATAATAATCTTATGTCAAGCGCTCCGTTTAATCATCCAACCCACCGGTTAAACCCATTAAACTCCAAAATATTAAAAAGAATAAAAAATATCAAAAATCTGGATCTTGGTTCCTGGTCCAACCACCAAATTGGTCTGAACCAGCCGGTTACAAAACAAATCGGGATGGATCAAATCGGTGGCTCCTTCAAATTCTGGTCCGACCGGCCGATCCACGTCAAAAAGCATTGTTCAATATACACTAGGGTTATATATCATTTTGTATTAATATATACACTAACATACATATACTGATTACATGTATGTATGATAATGAGTTCATCAGAGGCGTGGCTTTTAGTAACCTAAAGACCAAGCTTGGGTTTTAGTATGCAAATTATATTCAAGAAAAGTGAAGCTCGAATAAAAACAAATTAATAAAAAAAAACCCACCAACCTTACCTTTAAGGTATTATAAATATACATATACACATCCCTTTGCTACATGATATCGATTTTGTTGTTTTACAGTTGCAGATTCGCAATGCTACTGAAAATTGTTTAATCAAATAAAACAAGAGACAAAAAGATGTATTTTTGGAGTTTTTTGGTTCGCTTACACCCCTACTCTAGCTCCAGATATGGAAATCAAATATTCTGATGGCACTAGTCACTTATGGTTGGGGCTTGATATTCCAAACACAGCATCAAGATCATGCAACTACCATAAGAAGTTATTACACATTCAAATATGAAAGGAAACAAGGAATATAGTTCTCACATCTATTCAAAGATCCAATTGTAATTCAAATGTAGCATCATCTTCTTCACATTACATTTCACAACACAGAATTCCAGATTAACAGTCAGCAAGTTTCAAATTTCAGAAGAATTTGACAAAGAAAACTGCAGGATATCAAATGTCGGAAGCACTGAGTGCCATTACCTTGCATTGTTCATTCATGGCTAAAAGTTGGGCCTCTTTCTTGTCAAGAAGAGCACTCAGTTTCATGTTCTCATCCATAAGTTTCTGCACTTCAGCTTCTTTCTGCAGTTTCTCACTCTCCAGCTGTGTCGTCTTTACAACTAACCTGTTAATATGGTTTTATATAAGAAACTAAATAAACCACATAAACATATATAATTCTATAGAAACTCTGGATTGGATTTTGTCATCATACTGACCGTTCAAAAAGCTTCTCGATAGTCTGAAACTGCTTCTCTGAAGAAACAAGTGTTTCTCGAACACTTATGAGACTACTAACATAAGATTTTAGTGATTCAAAGTCCTGTTTGACACGAGTAAGCTCCTGCTCGTTTTCTGCTGCCCGTTGCCTCTGTCTAGATGTTTCTTCAACCAAATCTTCAACCCTTTGTCTCATTTCATTCAAAATACAGTTTGTACCCATTGCGAAACGGTCCATTTCATCTAACTTCTCAGACATGGTTTCAATCTGAATCGCCTTCTTTTTAATCTCTTCTTGACCTGAACTTACTTTCTGTTTTGCATTGCTAGTTTCAGACTCAGCCACAAGTACCCTTTTCACAAGAAACTCCATCACATCTGTAATTGTTTGCACACTGTTCATAATTTCCCCCATGTATGACCCGTCTTGCTCATCAACAAAGCCATGTTGACTATTGATGGCAATTAATGTTTCAACCTCCTGAGAGGCGAAGTTAGTAAGGTCTACATTATTTGGCCAATTAGACATGGGAATACCACTTCTATCAATGAACCCTTCAGCATCTGACTGTTTGATGCCACAAGAGGTGAGGGCTAAATGAGGAATTGTCATAATTCTTGCTTTTGATTCCAAATATGTCAATAACGTTGTTGTTGTTTTAACTCTTCGCCAAAGAAGCTCTAATTCCTTATTGGCATCCTTACCAGATTCCTGCATACATGATGAAACCTCAGCAAGTTTTGTTTGTAATTCATCCACTTGAGATTGCCCTCGCTCCAAATCCTCCTTCCAAACTGTTTGTGTTTGGGTTAATTGAGAGTTCAAGGTATCCTCTTCACCCGCCATCACTTCCCTAAACAAGAAACAACCACATCTAAGAACCGAACATTTATAAAGGGAATTCAAGAGTCACAAATTTCATAGGTCGTTGATGTGTGTATTATAACTTGAGCGAAAAGCAATTTGTGTGACCAACAACATGTATATAGATTTATTGTAATCACGTCAATAAACAGGCATACATGGTACACAAAAACATACAATATACACAGATAAATACACTTATAGATATGCATACAGCGGTGTGTTCATGCATATGCATAATTGCATATGCATTCAAATGCATATGTATGTATGTGTGTGTGCATGTAGACACAAAAATATGCATGTAGTGTATGTATATGCATATGTATATATGAATCAAGTGTTAACAAACAGCTGTGCACAAATATCTAAAGGTGTATCCGTGTATGTCACTCTAAAGACAAAAAAACGCAATGGATTTCTAACATATTAATAGTGATTCACCGTTCTAGGCCTAAGGCTCACCCTTTGTGCCTTGCACCTTTGACAACTATGGCGTGTGTGCACTTTATTAATGAGCACACAAACTTTAAAGTAGCTTTAAAATATAATGTGATTTAAGACAGAATTCTAGATACACCAATTTATCATTCAATGTCTTGAAATAAACAAATGCTAACAGCATTCTAAACCCATTGTAAATAAACTAAGACTTCCCGAAAAAATCCCATTGAGTAACAGGGTCCTTGGTTCGTAACCAAAAAATCAAATACCTTTCAACGATTAACAAACGATTGAAGCATAACAAGCATCATAACGAGCACAATTGCATCTCAGAAACCAAAACACACAGAAACAAAACAACATACACCAAAAGAAAGTTATTTAAAACCAAAGAAATCAAGAACTTTGCAAAAAATCCCAACTTTTTTCTCAGAACAAGTTAAACATCAACTTCTGTTCCCTCACAATCGAAAACGTTCAACATCAATAAAGTTAAATGTTGTGTTCACAATCTTTACAAACACAAACCCTAAGATAATCATGAATTCATGAACCCTCTATTAAACAACCATCGCTCTACAAACATCAAACCCTAGTGAATCGGAAAGAACGATAACAAACAAGAGGCCTGATCAGACCAAAAACAAGATCGTAATCATGCGAAATTCAAAAAATGAACGATCGGAAAGCATGATCGATAGGGGAAAAGGGGGATTAGGGTTACCTTTTATTGTTTGTGGAATTGAAGAAATCTGGGGAAATTGGATTCGAATTGGAGGAAGCAATCGGAGGATTATGATTGAATGTGTTGGATGATCTTCCGATTGCGTCTTCTCTAAATTATGTTTTTGTTGGGTGGTATGGTCGTCACCATCTCATCCTCTAACCTTTCTCATTTTACACAAGGATTTAGTGAAGGTTTTATTGTTCATAAAATATTATTTACTATCATTATTATTGTGGACAAAAAGTAAATAATGGATATAAAGTTTGAATTTTTCTTTTAATGCTTTTGAATATGTTGGTGTTTTAATTGTTAGAGGTAATACATTTACAAAAAAATTCAAAGCTAACAAATGTAAATTCATACCATGTTGATTAGGTTCGCTTACAAATATGCGATATGAGTTTGAATTCGTACCAGGTTAATTAGGTGTCATTTATGAGAACGTTATTGAAATAACGACATATCATAATCGGTAACAAGTCTTATACGATGCAGCAATAAGTAAGAAATTCAGACATGTTTATTAGCGTTTTAAAAGCATGTGAAATATTAAGTTATTAACTTTGTAGAGGGGTGAAATTGTGAAAACAAGGATACAAGATAGTCATTCTGCAAATCTTTTAAAGTTTATCAATTTAGTTTTAAAGTGTAAATTTTAACTTTAACGTTTAGCTTTTAACTTTTTGTTTTTGAACGCAAATAATTCAACATATGTATCTGAATTAGCAAGACGCTAGAACGGAGAGAGTTACAACATCATTTGAGATACATCAAAATTACATCAACCTTTTCAGCATATACTAGATAATCGTGCTCTATATTTTATCCTCTAAAATGAATTAACCTTCAAGGGTCTAGCAATTAATTTTGCGGTTTAGCCTTTATTATTTAACACTTAGTTTTTAACATTAGTATTTAACTTTGAGATATAGTTTTTTTATTTAGCTTTTAGCATTTATTGTTTAACTTTAATCTTGTTTTTTTATTTGAAATGTAAGGTTAAAAGTTTTTATTCTTTGTTAAATTATAGGGTTCCGCATACACATACACAAACCTCTGTGTGTGTATTAATGGAAGGGATTTCTAAGTAAAAAAAATATCAATGATCCTTATCATTTTAAAATGATATAGAGTTAATGAGTAATGTTTTTCTAATGTTGTAATGGAAGGAATTCTAAGTAAAAAACATCATTGTTCCTTATCATTATAGAGTTACTAATTAATGTTTATCATTATAGAGTTAATAATTAATGTTTTTCTAATGTTGTGAATAAAAAGATTGGAGGTGATAACGATAAAGAAAAAAAACGTGTAAAAGCTTATAGTTTTTACGTTGAAAGTGTTATTAATCAAAGACACGATGAACTACATTTTTTGAGCCTCTTGAGTTTAAATGTTTATGCATCAGATGCTTACGATCATAAATGGCTATGTTGTTTGGTACGTCAATGTGTATTCACATGTTGTATGTAACGCCTTTTATGCGGTATACCTGCTATATGATTTTTAAACGGTGATTAATAATATGGTTTTATCTTTTTTTTTTTATCTTGGGACACCATACTATGTAGGTCTTTTATATCTAGATAAGAAAATGCTTTTATCATGTAAAGAGAAGATTGTTGATCTTGTTGTTAGTAAGATAGACAATGAGGATGAGATGACGGCAAGAAGACTATTGATATTCAGTGTTCTCCGTGATAATCATCCCTAGTCTATAGCTTTAACTTGGAATATCAATTCTAAGCCTTAAATATATCATTAGTGTTCATGTATCAATTATCTTATTTAGAAACCTAATCGTATTGTGATTGTGTTAATATTGAATGTCAAATTTGTAACAAATCATTAGTGTTCATGTATCAATTATCTTATTTATAGCATGGTCTCTTGTCGCTTCTTATAATATTCTCAACCTCATAAAAACAACAAATCGTGACAAAACACGCTAAATATTAGCCTGAGTTTTGTCTCAAAAGTCAAAACTTTCAACCCCCCCCCCCC
>BJCM01085945.1:0-12363 GCA_018326385.1 Flaveria bidentis
CACACTTTATTCCACTGTTTACCTTTTTATGATAGTACATGTTACCAACTTTAGTTGGTGACAAAAGGTAAGTCAAGGACATGTCCTGACTACCATATCTCAGATAATACTTTATTTGAGATACCTTAAACTATAGTCTTGTAGTATAGGCTTTAGCTAAGGAATCCCAGTTGGTACCAAAGTATATCTGGCTGTAGATAGTATTATATATAGGTTCTCTTTGAAACTCATTGTAACCAAGTGAGACATAACAACTTCTGCTTGTAAGAGTCTTGTATTTTGAGTTGAGAATCAATATATATAAGTATCTTGAAAATTATATTTTTGTGTTCTATATTACTTTATATATTGTGATCAACTCTTATTGATTCTTCATACACCCGAGTGTTGTTCTAGGTGAGTTTGATAGAAAACATTGTGTTTAAGTGACAAACACCGATCCTGCAGCTTCCCTCGTTGAAACGGGGGGCATAAATCCATGCAAAGTTGTACCAATGTCAAATCACCGTCAACAACCATAAACATTGAAAAACTTGTATTAAAAAAATAACGAAAAAATAAAACTGAACGTAAAACATACATAAAAAACACACATGAAAAGAAAATATTAAAAACAATAATTAAGTCGACCTAGGACCATGCGTAGTGACAAGGTCGTTAAACGGGAAAAATTGATGTAAAACGTTAAACCACATGCGTACATTTGCGGTAGGTTAGCTTGTAAAATTTAAAGCGAAATGTAAAACAAAAAATTATAAAAGATGAAAATTAAGGGGACAAAGATTTAGAGTAAAAAAACATTAAGGGTTAAATTGTAAAAAGATATAAAAAATTTGAGATTAAAAATCAAATTAAGATTAAAAACACAACTTATTATAATTAAATATATCACTCATAATGTATAAAAAAAATTAGTAATTAGTAAATATATAATTCATCAAATTACTATATATGTAATTTTCCTATATATTATATCAACAAAGAGTAGCTTTATGCACCAAAATCATAATATGCTGAACCATATTATAAAACTTTCATATCGTGTTAAAAAAGTTTAGTTAGTATTCTATTATCATCTACAATATCCCGTACACTATCTCGTATGCACCCACATCACAAGTGCTTAATCTCCACCGTTTCAAGTCTTCAAGACATCATCTCTACTAAGTACTAACGTAAAACAAACAAAATTTCCCAAACAAAAAATACTAATGAAGCTCACATGCACTCTCATGATCCTCCGTATTCCTTACTTGTATCTGATCACAACTCTTATCTTTTTCCTCATCAGACACCGATAAAGTGTTGGTCGACCCCATCGAGTCACTCCTACTACTACAACTACCAATTGATGACCCTCGGCTCGAAACAGGTGTGGCCAAAAACGTTGGGTTCACTTGTCCGGCCATGATCACGAGACACTTGTCTTCGAAACCTATGGGCTCTTTGTGGTTAACGGGTTTGGGATCCCGGTTTTCATCACTGATGCCCGACTCGAGGTCTTGTTCATTGGGGGTGATCTTCTTGCAGCACGAGCAAGCGAGGATCAAGAGAGCAAAGGCTATGAGACCCAACATGGCTGCGAGACCTCCGAAGAGATACGGAACCGGTGAGTGCCACGGTGATCGGTGTACCGTTTCCGGCGACAACGGAGCCATTGTAGATGTTGCTTGAATTGTCATTATCAGATTGTATATTTTCAGGTGGATTAGAGGTGTAAGAAAAGATAATGGAAGAGTGGATGAGGAACCTGTTCTGTATGATGATGCTATTTATACACAAACTTGGTGGATTATTACTTTATTAGTTTTTGTTTTTTTTTTGTTATAGTTGGAATAAACGGCGTCTATTTTTTTGTTTCTTTTTTGTATATATGATTTGTGTAAAATGGAATGTGATGTAAAAGTGAGATGAGTGATTGAGTGCGTTTGTCTTTTTTGTTTCTTATTAATCATTTATTTTGGGCACGATAATTTTTTAAATTTAAAAGAAAAATAAGATGGGCCTCCGTTGCATAGAAAAATTAATGTAACAGTGTTGTTTTTCTAGTGCCGAAGGCATCATGTAAGGAAAATTCTCCCTTTAAAGATTTGGAATAAGATTATAATTCGATGGTAATGATTTTGGGGTCCTCATAATAAAGTTTATGCAATGGTAACAGTGGGTTGGAAATCATGAGATATAACTTGGAATTAAGCACTTATTAGTACTTATCGTACGTCTTATTGAGTAATAGTTGTTGCAGATTTGATCTTTAAAACGTTATGTAATTTGGTTTTTTAACGTCTTGTTAGTTTCTTTAGTGATAATAAAATTTGTTGACAGCAAAAAAGAGTTATCGAGTAGTTGATGTACATGGTTAGCATATTTAATACTTATATAAATGGTTTTCGTCCCCAAAGGACATAGTGGCTTAGCAGAGTGAGTTTTGGGTAAGAAGGGTTTTACGTGTAACCAGGTGGGAAGATCGCCCCACATCTTTACGGGTTATATTAATTAACATTGATTTCAGGTCATCCAAGCCGAGCCAATACTGATTGTTAATTTATGACTACCCCCATCAAAAGGCTATAACGACGTTAAAATAAAAAAGAAAAATTGAAACTTTATTTATTTTACAAACTATTAATATATATATACACATTTAACTCAACTTAATATATTCAAACATGAGTTCGCTTTCTAATGTAAGATTCAAACATGAGCTTCGTCATCATTAAGTTGTGATGAATCACACATACTACTTGTTGGATATTTAGAACCAAAGGCGAATCCCATAACCGAGTGACGACCACCTTGACATTTTGTTAAGATCACTCAATCCACGACACCACCGTGGTAAATAAGTGGCGGCCACAGTCACGTTTCACCGCACCCTAATTCTCCTTGTGGACAATTGTTTAATAAAGGGCAGAGTTTATTTGAAAACCAAAAGAAATTAATAAAATTATTAAATTAAATCTAAGCATTTAATTTGATCAAGATCCAAATATCATAATCCCAAATGATGTTGAAAAGTGTTCCACAAAAGTATCAATCTCTATTTTTTTTATTAACAAACTATAACCATGAACCTTAATCAAATCAAGTGTTTAGATTTTTTTAAAAGTTTTTATCTTTAATTTCACTTGGTTATTTGAATTCTTCCCTACTTTCTAAAATTACATCTATTTTTGATATACAGTTATGGTAAATAGGATTCACATTTTCTTATTATAATAAAATGGTAACTAAAAATATCAAATGATATAAAATGATAACTAGAGATGACAAATGTTAACATCATATTCACTCTTAATAAAATATTTTCGCTTCTCTCTCCTATTAAATAACTCAATTAATTATTATTTATAGTATTTAATTCTATTTTTTATTATAAGCTATTTTTAAAAGGTTAAGAAATAGATCTTTTTATTAATGTTTATTTCTAGAAAAACAAATTTTGTTATAAAAGAAAATTTTCTAGAATGTACATCATATTTTTTTTAAACATGAAATATTTTAAAAGTGACATTTTTTAATATGTTTTGTTTTGAAACGAAATGTTTGATTAATTTTTAGAAAAAAACAAAGAAAGTATAAAAACAAATTTTTAAAAATTTGATATCATTGTTTTATTATTTATAGTATTTACTCATACATAATTTAAATCACATATTATTTAATTATTAATAAATTTTTATTTTATTTGATATTTTATTTATTCAACTTATGTAATAAACGAGTTTATTAAAGCTAGTTAACTACAAATATGAAAAATGTTTCATGAAACCATTCAATCTCTTGTAATATTAATAGCATCTAATTGTTCTTCTCTTATCCAACTTTTTTGCCAATTGTCATTCTTTTAGACATTCACACATCAATTTTCCTACAAAATGGTATTATAATAATTTAAATACTCATATAAATTTATCTTTCTTATTAAAAATAAATCTAATAGCTATATTTATCTTTCTTATATAATTTCTTTTTAAAATAAAACTATTTTAAAAAAATATATTTATATTAAGGAAATTAGAAATCAAATCATTTAATTAAAATCTAAATAATAATAAACTAAAACTTTATAATATGAAATTTTTTAAAACACTAAACATTGCTAAATAAAATATTTTAAATTGTTTTGTTTTTAAAAAGCGTTATAAACTGGTGAAATTTTTCAAAAATTGTCTTATTAAAACAACTAAAATAATTATAAACAAGTGTTTTCATAGAACAGTAACTTTATAAAAAAATCTTAAAACAAATGTTTAAAAGTAAAACTATTAAGATAAGAGAGTTAAAAATAGTATAATTGTTTTATTTCTTGAACTAACGTATATATAACTTTAATTATATTTTATATTAAATATTATAGTGTAAGTATTCGTGTTTATTACTAACTATAATACGTTTAATCAATGGTTTTTAGCGTATCCGTCTATATATAAAAAATCTAAAGTAATCGTGAAACAATTGTAAAACTTATTATACTTACTTTCTTATTTCTCTGTATTGTTAGTAATAATATTGAATACTAAATATTACTCGTTCCATATTAAATTAAAAATATATAGTTTAATAAATTAAAAACCTATTTTTTTATTAAAAACACACTTTTTAAATTTTTTTTTTGTAAAATACAGTATATGATGAACTTTTTATCATGTTTCTTAAAAAAATTATTTAAAATTCATAATTTTTGATAAAATAAAAGTTTAAGAAAAATACATAATTTTTTATTTACTTAAGATAACTATTTGTATGTACCTATAATTATATTTTATCTTCAAACATGATTTTATAATACATATATTTTTAATATGAATTATTTAATATTTTATTTATTTAATCTGTGTACTATAGGGGGACTAACATAGTCTAATCTAATAAAGTAAAATCTTTGTATGTCACTGTAACACCCCGAAAAGTCAAAACGAATCATCAAAGATTAGGACCCATAATCAGCCCTCAAACCCACCTAATCAGCCACCATCTTTCTCATTTGAAACCCTAGCTCCCAAATTCATAGAGAGAGAAAGTAGAGAGAGAAAATAAAGAAAACTCAAGATTTGAAGCTTTAAAGGTTAAGAGATTGGAGATCTGGGTGTTGGATCACCAAACCATAAGAAATGAGCAACAAATTCAGGTAAGAATCGGCCTTTAAATCCTTCTGTAGATCAGACCCTGATTCTAGGGTTTTGGGTTTTGAAAAGTTGCAAAAAATCGCATAAAGGTCACATTTTTACGTATGAAAACATGTAAAAAGCTTAGATATAGCCTCATGGATGATAAACTAAGAGATTGAACGTAAAAAGTTGCGATTTTGGGTAAAAAACGGGCTGGTTCGTGGTTTTTATGCGATCTGCGAAACTATATATGCAACCAGCGAAACTGCATATTCAAGCTGCAAAACTGAGGGTTTTCTGCGAAACTATAGTTTCGCAGATAATTTCGTAGTCATGGAATTCCAACAAAATTTAGGCGAAACTGTCATGCGAAACTGGCAGTGAAACTATCAGCGAAACTGGCAGTGAAACTGGCAGCGAAACTGCTTTTCTAGCAGCGAAATTAGCAGCGAATTTAGGTAGAAATTAACTCCTTTAAGTGTTAACTTATCAGCAGGCTGTGTAGTGTGATCCTAGCCTCGTAAGCTTAGTTTAGAAGTTAGTCTTGGTATCTAGGTGAGTTCTATATCCCCTTATTTGTAAGTATTTCCATGTTTTGAGGTTATTATGCATACTAAATACACGTTTTTAAATGACGAGATTTTATGAGGTTTTAACAGGAAGATCGATTTTTCTATAAGGAAATGTGTTATATAAATGTTTAAAAAAAAAAATTGCGCTGACCTGCCAGCACGTCCCCAGCCAGGGGTGTTGCCTCTTGGACCCTACTAGGGGCTGCTGCCCCTAGGACCCCGCTGTTAGGGGCTGCCGCCCCCAAACCCCGGCTGTCCCGCGGAGGGTCGGTTATGTTTTATGATGACTAGTATTTGGCTTTTCGTGTACTTATTAAATTAAGTATTATATAATAAAGTGAAAGACGGTATTAATGAAAAGTGAAACATAATGAATGTTAGCCCTGGGCCTGTTTGATGATGAAAAATCTTGCAAATACTATGATAGACTTATTTACGTGAGTCTGATGTATGATGATTGATCCGTATTCATGGACGGGCTATGTGCCTTGCAGTGTGGATCAACTGTTGGGGGTTAGCTACCATGATGATGTGTACCGACAGGGATCGGCATTCGTTGTCGATCAACATGGAGCTTTTATTTATGATGAAAAGGAAAGATAATGAAAGAATGAAAGATAATGAACATGCTTATTATGATGCAAGAAATGTTATGTATTATGTTGTATGCGTGGTCATTATATGAAGGATAAAGTTATATTTTCTTATTTACCTAAAACTAGAATTCACTCAACAAAACTGATTTTTATGCATAATAGTTGGCAAGTAATTGATGCTGCTGAGGATGGCACAAGGTGGGAAGCTACTTGGATGGCAATGGATGACATTTCTTATTATAAAATCTTTTATTCTAATTTAAGAACAAGTACTATGTTTTATTTACAATTGAAGGACAAATATATGGGTACAATATGGTTTGCAAGTTTTAAATGAATGTCTATTTAATTCCGCTACAATATTTTGGTTATGAAAAATGATTTTGTTGCTATGATTAACCGACTGTAAGGTTTCCCGGGAATGGGGCCTTACAATCACATGACATCTTTTTCACTCATTTCACCTAGTAATTGTACATGTGTTATTACCACAATGAAAGTTAAGCATTTAATAATGCATTAGATCCTAATTATATTATTTATATTTATATAATTTCCAAATTATAAAATAAATTTTAGTAATTTAAAAACATGTTTTTTATATATTATTTTTTCAAAAAGAAAACTAGAAATCTGAAAATTTTAATGCAACGGACTTTTAAAAAATGAAGTGTTTAAAAAATAATTTTTATAAAGTAAAAGTTTTTTAAAGATGAAAGTTTAAAAATATATTATTATTTTTTATAACCTAAATTAACTATTATATGTAATTTTAGTGATACTTTTATCTAAAAATTTCTTTTTTATTATATTTAAATATTTATTATCTTATATTTGTATTCAACGCGTGTATCCCTAATATTTATTATAAAAAATTATGATAGGTATAGTCTACCTTTTGTTTAAATACATATATACACATACATTCTATGCACGTTTTATATTTTTGGAAAATTAATGCAAGAAGTGATAAAATTAACTGAATAATGCTTATTTGGTTCTTGTATTATGGTTGTTAGTGAATTGCATCTCTAGTATATATTTTATTGTATTCTTTTTATTAATGGATTATATATGTTATCCGATTCGTAGAAGTAAAATAAGTCCTTCGATGAGTTTCTATGTTCAACTTTTTCATAACCATTTGAGAAGGAAATAAAAAAGATTAAAACATAATCAATCATATGACATCAAGATTTTGTGGTATATTAAAGCAGATATTATTCCTAAGAATTTGTAGTGATTATTAATTTAATATAAAAAATGAAAATGCTCAAACTTTTAAAACCATTTATCACAATATCTTGTCAGGAGCACCTGAGGGTTTTGTATATGCGACACACAAACTTTATTAAATCAACTTTCGTACAATTAGATATATAAAGTGGAACAAACTAAAATTATACAAATATTAAGAATACAATAAGAAAAAAATAACAAGTTTATAATCATATTTAAAAACTAGCATGTCATAACACGATCATTACATGAAGACTGCAATGCATACGGTCAAATAGTAGCTAGACAAAGGATTGGAATTCCCACTTGAAAAGTAGAAATTTGTATGAAAAAAATTTACTCAAATTTAAGGAACAATTCACGACCGAAATCATAACGGTCGCAAAACTAACACCGCAATAAATCAGGTCGCAAAAACAATTGGTTGCAAACCAAACATAGATATCATAGCTGAAAAGCTTTTGCAGAAGTTGGTTGCGAGTTGCAAGCAACTAGCTAGCATAGCCGGTTTGTTGCAACCACAAAAGCGCTCACTAAATTCGGCTGCAAATTAAAGTAAGATTTGGTCCCAAATTGGTCGTTACAAAATAGAATTACTCACGAAGGTTTTGTCATAACATTTTTTTTATTTATCATAAGCATCGATTTTTGACTATATATACGGTTCCAAATCTTGTCTTCTAGTAAATTGTTAGGGTTTCCCTGAACATTGCTTTCAAATTAATAAATTATTACCATGTGTTAATCTAAAGTTTTTTTAAAAATTACCTTTTGGTAATTGAAAAAAGTTCTAAAACTAGAATAAACACAATAACCGAAACGACAAGGACAGTACAAAAAGTAGCACTTAAACTTAACCGGCGTCTAAATTAGTTGTTTGGATCGGGTTAGACCATATAAATAATAGTATCTTGCTATTAACTCATAAACACCAAGAGTTAAAATTAGATTTATAAACAAAAAATATCACGAAAAGATAGTGCATAGTTTAGTAACCGTTTAAAAAGAATTAAAGTAGTACTCTAACTCATTGTGTTATTGGTTTTCGCTATATTTCCAATACAATATGTACATTGATTTTTTCTTAATAAATTTAAATATCTCAAAGGTAAGAAACGAAATAAAAACTGTGATCCTATATATCCATGCTTACTTGTATTTGATCCTATAGTCCGACAACCACAAGGACCAAATAACAACATTGAAACAGGTGTGGCCAGAAACATGGGGCATTGATCTTGTCCTGCCATGACTACTAGATACTTCTCGTGGACAACAGGAGGTAGTGGATCCTTATCATGATCATCGGGTTTTGCGCCTCCAGTCTCAAGGTCTCTTTCCACATTGGCACCATTCACATTGTCATTGGTGTGTTCAAAGTAAGAGCACGCGAGGATCAAGAGAGCAAATGAAATGAGACGGATCGTCAAGACCACAAAACAAGTATGGCACTGGTAAGTGCCAAGGCGACGGATGAACAGTAACCGACGAGGATGGAGCCATCGAAGAGGCAATCTGTAGGGTCATGAATGGTTATTAATTTTACTTTGGTTAATGAAACTTAAAAAAGAAATTAATGAAGAAGTATAATAGATGAGTGGAGTGATAAGAGGCATTTATAGATGGGAATACGTGTGGGAAACTTTTTATGATATTTCTTTTAGGGGCAAAATATATACCACGTCAATTCATGGAGAACACAACCCGTAACACATGAGATGCTTCGCGTACAAAATTAAGTCAGAAGCGGGAATTTTGTGATTGGAAAACCTAGAATCCTTTGCATATATCCACCACACCTGCTGCCCTTCGGTTCGGACTTTGAACCGTTCCCGGAAATAATTCTATTTTTTTATGTGGGGTGTTCAAAATAAGATATCTGAAGTTCAAATATTTGAAAATTTTGGATAACGAAATTTTAATATATAATCCGAATCCAATATTTCTGTTATCGGATTTGAACTTGGATATCCGAATTCTAAAAAAGTGTATTATTTGACAATACATATGAATTTTTAATAAATTTTATTAATCTTTTTGTTCCCAACTTTTTTAAAAGACTTTCAAAAATATCTTAATTTTTTAATTAATATTTAATAATTAATTGTTTTTATGAAAAAAAATATTTCGGATATCCGAATATCTGAAATTTTTCAAAAATACTATCCGAATCCGAATCCAAAAAATTAAATATTCGAGTTTTCAGATATATCGGTTCTGATTTTCATATATTTCGAAATAAGTTTCGAATTCAGATATTTAATTGGAAATTTACACAACCACTTGTAACGATTCAATCTGAACCCTTATCACTTTAGTGTGACACTCTTACACTGTCACTACGAGACCGTTTGAAGGGGTAATGCACTTTCCAACACAACAAGACAATTAAGGAGAGTTATTTAGAAAACTTAACATATCAAATAAGAAACTGATTGATTAGAATAAAAGATGCTAAGAACATAAGTAAGTGAGAGACAAAACAAGATAGCAAAACAACACAACTATTTTGGTTTTCAAAAATACTTTATATTGTTTCTCAAGTTTTATTACAAAGTGTTACAAATCATAATAGAAAGTTTTAAGTACTTGAGATATATATATACTACATCCTACAGCCGACCATACTTTGAAGGCCAGCTGGATACATAAGACTAGACAACAAAATCAAATGTAGAGTCAAAAGACAGATTGCCTTTTGACTAGTGACTATGACATGCCATAGTTCATATCATAATATATTACAAAAAAGATTAAGTACAAAAGTAGAAAGATCAAACTCATACATTAATATATAGTTACCAACAACATGGACCTTTTCACCAACTTGTGAAAGTTGGTAAGTCAAACAGAGTTGTAACGGAAATATGGTCCAACTTTATGGTAAAGTACATAAGATAAAAACACGTTCATAAAAGTATTCAGAAGAAATCTGTCTTTACTCTTTGGCTTAGGAAGACTTTGTCTTGAAGCTTTGGAAGACTTCACTTTTGGCTTCAGAATATTTTGGTCTTGTCTTCGGAAGATTTTACACTTAAAATATTTCTTGTGTAAGGTGTAAAACTTCTAAAACATTTCTACTTCAGTTCTTTGGTGCATGCATGCAGAGAGACTTTGGATGTTTTGAATGTTTTGGCTGTATCAGATTTATTGAAATCCTTACAAACTCCCACTAGGCTGATGATACCAAAACATTTGAAGATCTTCATCAGTTGACAATCCTCATCATGACGATGACCGGGCGCTTCTTCATTAGATGGTCAGGATCACTCAGACTTTCATAGTATCTTCCCATCTCAAATAGATCATATAAAGGTAGGTTTAGTAAGTCTTTCCATGTGTAGACATTCTCACCACCTTAATATCTAATCACATGCCATCTTTCTAGATTAGTTATGAAGGTCCAGGATAAGATGGGCCTCTTAGAAGAAAGAGGAGCCACTTGAATTGGAGTTGATTGGGCTGCCTCTTCATGCATTTCCTCAGGTTGATTTGACTCACCCTAAGGTATGGATGTGGATGGTTTAGACTTCTTCTTCTTCTTTGATTTTGGTCTAGAAGCAATCTTCTTCCTCCTCTTTGATGACTTTAACTACGAAGACTGGTCTGCAACACCTTGTTGATCAGTCTTGTATTGCTTAGTTAGGTGTTCCTCCCTCATAGGTTTAGAAGGAGAGGGAGTATGACTTGGCTATGGATCAGAAGATGAAGCTTACTGAGGCTCAACAAAAGGTTCGTGTTATGTTGTCTCGGGTTATTCAACCTTAACATCCACTTCAGGAAGAACTTCATTTGGAGGGGAGTGTAAGTCAAGTAGCTCTCCTCTTTTGATCTTCAGCTTGGTTACCCTGATGTGCTCATCCATTGTGGATAGAGACATAGGGCCAAGTCTCCTTTAAGAGAATCTATATAGCTACAAGAAGCTTATTATCCTTTGTTTGTCAGCAGACTTCTTCATGTTTTTCTGGATGATGGCTCTTGTCCTTGCAACATCTTCCCTCATCTTTCCTTTTTTTGCTTTTTGTTCTTTTAGTACTTCAAGCTCAATTTGTTTGAGATACTCAAACTCTATGTACTCAAAGGACAAGGGAAGAAGTGCAGATGCCTGGTAGAGACCTGTGGCACTCAGATAGTTGATCATGTTTTAGTTATTAGTTTCTTTGTCTACCTGAGGTTCTTGTGTAGCAGCCACAGTCTCTTGCAAAGGACTTTCTTGAACCGGAGAGAGAGTGGGAACATGCTTGTACAATCTCTTTTGTCTCTTATCCTCTTTGATTTGGAAAAGTATCCTTGCATTCTCTACTTCCTTCCTTTCTCTTGACAATTCCATGTCAGCCAATTTATTAAGTTCCTCTAAGGGGAGAGATATAATCTCATCAATGTCATAGTTCCTAGTTTGCAGGTGTAACATCTACCTAGTTTAAAACTAAAACCCAAACCCAAATTCATTTGAGTCAATATTGGAAACCAAATTCATTTTGAGGTTTTTAATTTACTTTAATGTTTCAAACACAATAGTTATGTCATTTTAATTTTTATTAGTGAATTCTCTTTATAATCTTATAATGTCTCATAAATAATTTTATGAAACTTAAGTCATTTAATTTCAAGAATTATATGTTAATTTTTTACAAAGAATTATAGAGTTTATTACTAATTATGAGTTTTAGTTATAAATTTATAATAAATATTTATATTGTGAAGTTTTTATAAAAGTTATAAATATTTATAAATAATTATTTGATTTATTATTCAAATTAGTTTTATAAGTCCAGGGTTTGAATTTAAACATGAGGGAGCAAAAGTATAAATCAATTTAAAACCATCCCCCCCCCCCCCCCCCCC
>BJCM01085946.1:0-31225 GCA_018326385.1 Flaveria bidentis
AGTTATTTCTATGACTATTATATCAAGTATTTTTTGGTATTTATGTTAACTACTTATTTATTTTTATTGATTTTGTGTAATGTTTGTAATAAAAAATATAAATTTTATTCTAAAATAAATCTATAATAATTTGTATTCGTTTGTGTTTATAAGTTTTTTTTTGTGTTCGTCATGTTCATGAACAGTTGTTTGTGTTCGTTTGCTTTTGTTTGTGTTCATTTGTGTTCGGTAAGTGTTCGTGAACATATTCATTTTCTTAATGAACGAACACGAACAAGAAATCTCGTTCGGTAAGTGTTCGTGAATAGTTCATGAACAAATTTATTTCTTAACGAACGAACACGAACAAGGCCTTGTTCGTGTTCATTCGGTTCGTTTGCAGCCCGGTAGTGTAAATTTTTATACATATAACGAGTTCGCCCCCGCTAAGAAAATTTAATTTCGCCCGCCCCTTTTTAAAAATTGTTGAAACTCCGCCACTGAACCTGAATGAAGACATGTTCAACATGTTAAGACTTCTTGTGTGGATAGTGGGAAAGAATATGATGGAAATGATCAACATATGGGCGACAATCAACCTACACATAAAGTAAAAAAAAAACATAACAATACTACATGAAATAATAATTTTATTCTCACGTACAATCTCAAGTGGGGATTTAACGTTACAAACAAACTTTGCAAGCACGTTACGATGCCCGAGTATTTGAAAAAATCTATCATTATCAAAAGTAATACCAACTAGCAACGTTAACTTACCAAGTGGTAATATATATTTTTTAGAATGTCTCCTAATCTATTTTTTTAAAGGCTAGATGTTACGTAACATATCATACCCCACTTAATTTACATCTCAATTAATTTACATCAATTCGTCATAAGTATAGTTTAAACTCTTAACCTCAAGAGTAGTTTCACCATTCTAACTACAAATGCTTTTATTATTAAACCTAACACGTACATCTAATCTATTTTTATTAACCACTTATGCATATACATATTAAGATTTGAACCTTGTAAGAAAGGCTCAATAAATTAGGTTTCAAACTTTTAAATGATCTTCCTTACGTTTTTGTAAATTAAAATAGTAAATTTACTGTTGGTCTTTGTGGTTAATGTATATCTTGGATTTTGTCCGTAATATTTCAAAATTACGAATATGGTCCACACTTTTTAAATTCTTTTTCTTAGTTTAAAATTTTAACCTTGTTGAATATTTCACGTATAAAAAATGGTATTTCAGTATTTGCTTTTATAAAAACATTAAGGTTTATTTCCCGCCCCATTTTATAATCCAAACGCCAGCTTCATCATCGAGTCTAACCTAGATCATGTGCTTCATCGCTCTAAATCAACCATGGTGCTCTGTTATTTTCTCACTCGAACATCGAATATTTAAAACTATAGGATTATGAAGTTTACTTTTCAATGAAAGTAAATGGGTAAACAAATATTTGTGTAATTGTGTAAATTATTTAATCGATTATGTAATTATCTATACTTTAAAAGTCATAATAAAAATCTCTTAAAGTCATAACTGAAAAGAGGGGTGCTCAAAAATATCCGAATCCGATCTGAACATCCTAAAATCCAAATGGAAACTTTTTTTTTAATTTTAGACATATTTTTACCTTAGATTGAGATTTTTAGTGTATATTGGGACTTTTATGAAATGAGTTGGTTTTTTATATTATTTTTATAGCATATGTTTTATTATTATAAAAAAATAAGAATTGAATTTCGGATATCCTGAAATCACATATCCGTATCCGAAATTTCGAATATTCGATTTGGATATCAGATATCCAAATTTTGGATATGGATAATGATTTATACTATTCAAAATTTTCAAATATCCCATTTTAAACACCACTTACTAGAAAACTCTTGCTTAGCACTATGTATATTTTCACTAAACCATATGTATATTTTCTTAAAATGACACTTCATCTTTTGTTTGGAATTGCTTAAGGAGTTTTTAAATGTTAGAATTTTTAACTTTTTAAAAACTTTTTCTTCTCATATTTTCAGTCCATCCAAACATATTTCACCTTCTTTCAACTTATCTCTTTTTTAAAAATTAAAAAGAATTTTCAGAATCACAAACGCCAATGTTAACTACTTGAACTAATTTAACTATTTGAACTAAGATATTTACTCATTAAAATTTAAACAGCTGGTGAAAGGAGTAAGAAATCCGGCGACCGCCGGCCGGTGGACTGAACTCTCAATGTCCACAAGCGGAGAAGACGAAGATTGCAATAATGTCTGCAATCAAACTTATTTTATTCAATCTAAAAGTTCTAATGTAATACTTTTGGAGAACAATTGGAATCTTCCATTGATGATCTGAAAATTCTCTAAAACCTCCACTTTAATTCAAACTAACACCAATTGTGAACCCACCGCACATGCTCACGATTCAGAGAATCCATCAGGTTAATTATTCTCCTTCAATATCCCTGTATATTCATCAATGATCAATCCACCTGTTTTCCTCTTACAAAACTGTCAATCACCGATCAGATCGAATCCTTAAGCTAAATCTGACATTAATCATCCAACAAAACTCACCACCGAAGTGATTATTAATATTATTATTATTATTGTTCATACAATGGAAACGCTGATGTAGTTTGACCAGAAATAATAATGATGTTGATTCACGTTTCTTCTAGGTGTAATAGATAAGTTTTAGCTGTTTCAATTACGTGTTTTGACCAATTTCAGTCGGTTGCAGGTTTTCTATTTTAAATGTTTGTTACATGAAGATCGATGAAGCTTCCATCGTTTCACCTACTTCTTAACGTTTTATAGCTTATACAAGTCGATCGTCTTCAAAGTTCAAACAACCGCGTGTTCTCGATTGTGCAGCAAAGTCATACTTGTTGTTTGATCTAGTTTTCGCCATAAATTAGGGTTTATAATTCAGATTTGCAATTTAGCGTTCGAATTATTGCAAATTGCTTTGGGGAAATTGTTTTGTGTAGAAGAATATACCTGTTAATTGATTAATCGATGGGAGCTAAGAGTTCAAGAGAAGAAGGGGCGAGATATAGACATTCATCATCGTTTCAATCGGCTTCATCCTTTAGTGGAAATCAGTTCTCCGGTTATCCGCCTCAACCGTCGTATTCCTTTCCTGCACAAGGAGATCATGGTTATCCTGTGCAAGATGTGTATGCTGCTGCTAATTCTCCATATGGATCTCAACCTTATAGACCACAGAAGAAGCTTGACAAGAGATATTCAACGATTGCAGATACTTTCACTTCTTTAGAACAGGTGACATCACCTATAAGCTGCAAGCATCTTGCTAATTTGATTGGTTCTTGTATGCTTATTCTTAAAAAAAATATTTGCAGGTGACTGAGGCTCTTGCGCGTGCAGGGCTCGAGTCGTCTAACCTCATAGTTGGCATTGATTTTACTAAGAGCAATGAATGGACAGGTAACTTTGTTATACTGAAATGTTTTTGGTGAAATTAGGTCAATTTAAGTAATGTTGGATCTTGTAAATAGGGTCAAGGTCCTTCCACAGGAAAAGCTTGCATCATATTGGAGATGGTTTGAATCCCTATGAACAAGCTATATCTATCATTGGGAAAACATTGGCGGCTTTCGATGAGGATAATTTGATTCCATGTTATGGATTTGGAGATGGTATAGTGTATATTCTTATTTATATATATATAATGAATAATGATACTTACAGTAAATACAAATTTAGCATGATCCTAAGTTTTTGGTCGCATTGTGCAGCGTCAACACATGATCAAGATGCATTCAGCTTTTATCCTGAAGATAGATTCTGTAATGGATTTGAGGATGTCTTAAGCAGATACAGAGAACTTGTCCCTCATCTAAAACTTTCAGGTTCTTATTCAACGTTACACTTTTTATCTCTTCAAAAAAAAAAGAACAAAACATAAGCCATGTTATAAACCTATTGCTCTTTTAAGCTATATGATTTTGTCACATAGTTTTTTAGATTTATATTCATTAATCTTGCAGGACCAACATCGTTTGCCCCAGTCATTGAACAGGCTATGACAATTGTTGAACAAAGTGGGGGGCAATATCATGTGCTATTAATCATTGCTGATGGACAGGTTGGTATTTTGGGTCATCAACATTAATTTAGTTTGTTTCTACGTGTTAAATTGATATTTTGTTAATGGTATGATTTTTTAATAGGTAACAAGAAGTGTGGATACTGCACGTGGGCAATTAAGTCCACAAGAACAGAAAACAGTAGATGCCATAGTCGAAGCAAGGTGATTGTGTGCTAACTTTTTATCAAGTAAGCTTTTATATCTAAGAACTTTGCGGGCTTCCACTAAAGTATGATATATATGTTTACAGCAAGCTTCCTCTCTCAATTGTATTAGTCGGTGTTGGAGATGGGCCTTGGGACATGATGAAAGAATTTGATGATAACATCCCTGATCGTGACTTCGATAATTTTCAGGTAAACAATAATGTTAGCTTCTAGAGGTGGTTAATTGGGTAACTGGGCCATGGCCGGGCAGAGCTGGAATTGAGTTGACCTGCTAAACACCTATTTTTTCCTAGTCTCTTTTTATATAATAAATCATGTTTAGGAAATATATATTACTAAAATATAATATAATTTTATTAAAGGTTGGATGCATTTAAATAAAGTGTTTGGTACCTGTTCCCTTTAACTAATTTTAATCGAGCTGGTTGAGATAAAATACAACCCAAATCGACCCACGTATAACTAAATTGGTTGAAATTGCCACCAATAAGTTAGCTAAATTTTGATTGACATGTTTAAGATAAAATACAACCCAAATCGACCCACATATTACTAAATCGGTTGAAATCGCCACCAATAACTTCTTATTTCCCTTTGGCTACTTAGATGCTATAAATTATTATGCATCCTTAATGAAGTTATAATGATATATTATTTCTGGTGCAGTTTGTCAATTTCACAGAAATCATGTCAAAGAATGTACCATCAATACGAAAAGAAACGGAGTTTGCTCTTTCTGCATTGATGGAAATCCCTTCTCAATATAAAGCAACGATTGAACTTAATTTACTAGGGTACGTGACTTCTGTCTTCCTTTTGACCTTTTGGTCAAATAAGTTTTACAGATAAGATGACTTCCCTTTTACCTTATTTGCAGTAGTAGGAAAGGAATTTCACCTCAAAGGGTTGCTCTTCCTCCTCCAATTCGTGGACCATCCGCCTATAGCAGCCCAAAATCGTTCCATTCGACTAGCTTTCAAAAGGGCTCACAATCTTATTATGGTCATGCCAGTCCTGTTCATGCTGCTCCTGTTTATGGTCAAAGTCAGACTAGTCCTGACCACACATCAGCAGCAATTTCAAAATCTACCTATGACAACCAGGTACATATTTGTTTTTAGTTTTCAACTATTGCAGCATTGTTTCTATGATCTTTTGAGTGCTGACCTTAGTTCAAACTATAGGTGACAATTTCAACATGTTTGTTTATAAATGTATCCATCTGGTTACTATTCTATGGATAATGATGAATTGTGTGGTCCCGTTTAGAAGTATACTCAAGTGCTTATAACATCCAGGATCTTATGTTTAAAATGGTTTTTGTGATCATATATCGTGTATTAATTATTTACAAACTTAACCAAAATTAAAGATGAAATAATTTAAGTGTTTGTTGGCCAACCTAAACAACCCTACACATAAGAAGATTTACCCTTTTTGGGTCGAAACCCATTCTGACCTGTTACTCTTCGGCACATTTTTTGCTATTGCACCTACAAGTTTTTGTCTAATTCATACGATTTTCCTTAAGGTACTTTGCATGAACATGATTGTTGGTTGAATTTAAAAATTATAAGATTGATCTGCTTAGGAAGCAATGCTGACATAATTTTCTTTGTTCTTATGCAGCTATGCCCCATTTGCCTTACTAACATCAAAGACATGGCCTTTGGTTGTGGACATCAGGTATTGTCATTTTTTCATATTCTACTAAACCTTAATATTGCTATTGCAGCATCATACTTAAGTTTGTTGGTTTTTCGGTATAATGCAGACATGTTACGAGTGTGGAGAAACGCTTGAGTTATGCCCGATTTGCCGGAGTTCAATCCAAACTAGAATCAAGCTCTACTAAGCATTCTTAAATTTTTTTTCAAAGCTATATTTTTTTTGGTATAGAATATGATTTATTTTAGCTACCAGTCCACATTCTTTGGTAACTAGTTTTAGGCTTATATGAGTGATATATTAAAGTGTTTAAAAAATGAATGAATTGATATGTAAATGAAAGTGAGTTATTGGTGGATGTGTTTTGGTAATTTGGTATTTTCCTTATTATGTGGTTATTATTATTATTATTTTGATTGTTATTATTATTATGCATTACCTGCTATCGGTAGCGTTTTCGGTTATTTGTCAACTTCACGTTTACTATTATATTTATTGTGTGTACTTCCACGTGAGCGTGATCTTATTTACGATTCGATACTTTCTAGCTTCCCATACTACATGTTATATCAATATACCCACACGTGACAATGACCTCAAACATGTTGTCATATATTATATATACGTTTGTCATGGCTGGGGCCCAACTAGTTAAAGAAACAAGGCCTTAGCTTAGTTTTCAAGTTTTATTTAATAATAACTAGTATTATGTGACAGAGCATAAAACCATACTAAGTAACATTAATGTCACATCATTGCTAAAGATAAAATCGTTAAACCATATATGCATGTTACGGCATGTTAACTCCAAATTGTTAAACGAAACGTAAAAACGAAAATATTATAAAAGATGAAAATACATTAGATCAAAGTTGAAAGTAAACAAAAATGATATGTTTAGATGTAAAAGATAAAAACTATTAGGATTAAAAGTCAAATTTTAAAGAAAAACAAAAGCACAACTTGTAAAGCATGATGTATAACTAATAAAGCATAATCAAGTTGAAAATTAGTAATATATAAATATATATCTTAGATAAATTTAATATAAACATTGTTATAGCCTAGTTGTAAGATTAGTGTTTGGTACTTTGGTGGCAGTAAGACCTTTGTTTAATACTTAGTTTTCCCTTTTATTCTTAAAACTCTTTTTATTACTTTTTGTTATATTCTTTATGTTTTAAAGGAAATTTTCTAAAATGTCTATCTTTCTATACTTTTCACTTAAAATCTTCCCTCTACATGCAAATGCTAGCGCTTGTACAATGGACCAATAAGAACTGGACACGTGTCTAAACAGGCGGACATCTGTTCCCACACGCCAATGATGTCAAAGAGGCGGTGGTGTCTGATTAGGACACACGTATAAGCGCCAACGCGTTGTCCAGTAGAGACATTTTGAAAGATATTTGTTTGGATGAACATTTTGAGGGAAAAATATAAGAAATAGACTTTGAGAATTTTTTTTAATCTTTTAACACACGTAAAAAGAAAATTAATAAACTAGTTTTTCATTTGACACACTTTTTTATGTTTTTATCATTTTCCCGGGTTTTATTTTTTCATGTATTTTACTCTTTTGACAATTTATTTTTATTCTTTTAATTCGCTTTGATTATTTAGGTCATACGCATCCTTAGTTTCAACTTGATTTGTAATTTAGATGACTAGAAAAATCACGTGGTTTATAGATTGATCAAGCATTATATAAGTTTTTATGATAATTTTCATGTTAAATTACAGAAAATATGAAATCATATAAATTGTAAAAAAGGGCCATGGACTTTTACTTCGCTTTAGAACTCCGAAATATTGAGTTGCTACTGATGGTTGTAACTTCTAACCAAACTGGACGAATAAGAATGAAGATGTATATGTGCTATACGGTTAAGTTTTTACAAACAAATTTACAAACATAAACATTTAGATGGATGGATGTTTTTGTTCATGTTCCTTTATTAGAGTACAGGATTGATGTCCTCCCTAACATCCCTCACATACCTAATATCATCTTCTCTATATATTACTGTCATATACTTCTTTAAGAGACAGGTGTGGTAAGTTTAACACCCTAAAATTGTATTTTTAAATTAAAATAAAAAATAAATGTAAAGTATAGATGGCAGTATGGGCGTATGGCACCCTTAATATAACCTATTGCACAATGATACCCTCGACAACCATCACCAGTGGATTTGTTGCGAAGCCTAACCGCATGGGTGGGTCAATAGTCACCGTTGGCAACATCTAGGTGGCACCGTCACCGATGCCCTCCCCCTTGAGATTCGAGAAGAAAGGTTTCTTCATACTCATTATACGTGAGAATACACAAACTGTCTATAAAATTAGTCTATTGTAAAATATGTTAAATGTAAAAGTATACATAATGTATATTTTCTTATGTATTAATTATTTTGATCATTTCTGTATACACATATGATTAAAAGTATTTTAATACATATAAACTCTTGTGTGTAATACACAAACTGTCCTATTTAATTAAACGGACATAAGACTTTGTTTAGTTTCATTGAATTAACAAGTAAACGAATATATATAACCATATTATAATTGAAAACCAAAAAACCACTTATTTATCATTAATCTTTTTGATCTATGGTTGAGATTAATTAATGAAATTTTAGTAATTAAATAAAAGATTATTAGTGTTTAAATATGCATTAAGGGCAAATTAGAAACAACACAAAATTATTAACTTGGTAACTACCCAGTATCATTAACAAAATTCCTAAATTTACTCCCATCTTCTATTTTTCTCTCACATATCTCTTATATATAATAGAAATTTAAATAATCAAATGTATTATTTTTCTTTATTTTAGATTGAAATATTAGATCACCATGTTTCTTATAAATATAAATAAAATAAAGAAATTTGACTACTTATACATTCGTAACTTACGTATGTGTAACGATGGGTGTTATGTATGCGTATCATTATGTGTTACATATATGTAACACTATCGTACATATGTGTATCACTGTTAACAAACCTATATGAAAATCCAGAATGAGTTACACATTTATATTTTAAAACAAAATTTTTTAATGCTAAAAACATTTTTAAGAGTATATATATGTAACAATGGCGCTACATGTACGTACCAATATTTACATACATGTAACCAACTATAGTAATAACGAAAACCATTGAAAACCTAAAAAATGTATATATGTGTGTGTGAATACAAGTCCAACTTACGTACACGTAACAAAAAGAAGTACATATATGTAAACAAAAAACTTAAACATGCATATAGTAAAGTTATATAAACATTAAAATAATAGAGTTATATATACGAAAACAACACAGAGGTACATATATGTAACAATAGAGTTACATATATCATCTTCCAAAATCCTGAAACACAACTCAAATCACAACTCAAATCACAACTCAAATCAACCTTCTAATCACAAAAGGGTACGCCCCAATTGTAGCTTTATTCACCTCCACCACCGCAAGACTCGTCAACATCGTCGCCGCCATCGCCCTACAGTTCTCCGACTCGTCGCCGCACAAAGCATCAACCACACTACAAATCACACCCTCAGCCACCAACCCCACCTTATTATCATCATAAAAACTCAAATTCAATAGCAATTTCTAAGCTTTCTCCTGCAATTCAACAAAATCTTTCCTCGAAACACAATTCAACATAGCCGCCACCGCCCCAGACTCCGTCAAGCATCTACGAACCTCAAAATCACGCTTCGAGAGCCGACAAAGCTCTTCAATCGACACATGCTTAGCCTCCGGAGACGACGAGAACGTGAGAGGATTTCACACACCTTCCTTGAAGTCAAATTGGAGATTAAAACTTCTGGGTCGTCTCGATTCTAATATAATTTGGGTAAATTAAGGGTTTTGTAATTGGAAATCAGACATCAATGGAATAAATAATTACCAAAATTGAAAATGTGTCAAAATTACTTTATTAACCTTTTAAATATATAATAAAAGCTTAAAAAAAAAATTTGATTGGTTGAGAGTGGTTTTATGATTTTTAATTATAAAAATAGTTTTTATTTGATCCATCCTCTATATATATATCATGAATATATATAGCTAATGAAACAATTTATTAAGCATTATATTAGTTTACTATCGTAATCGTATATGTTATGTGCTTACACTTTTTAAAATATAGTAATTCTATTAAAAATAATTGCTATTACAATATGCATCACTTTTTAAAATCTTTTTCTAAAATAAATAAATTAATTCGGTTAGGTAAAGATGCAAAAAGAAGTTTAAAATACATAATCTCAAACAAAAATCAAAATTATCTTTTATGCATTAATCCATCATATATGGACTCGATCATTTTCTCTACATGGCTTCACTACTTAACTTTACGTGATTATGTCATTAAATTCAACCCAATCAGACAGGTTTTTTGGGCTCCAATCGAATTAAAAAAATAAGGTTCTTTTGAAAATCGCAATCTAAACAAATGCAATCTAATTAAATTTTTTTGAACAAAGGCAATAAATCAAATAAAATTTAGTATACCAACTTAAGTCCTTAATAGTTGATTTCTTTTGATAAATAAGGGCTAGACGAAATCGATCAAATCAATCGGAGAAAAATAAACTTAGGAATGATCGTTTGCTTTGTGAATTGTGTAACCGTGTTTCTTCAATAACATATCAAATTATCAAAATTTTCATTGAGACTCAACTATCAAATGTTATTCATGCTTCAAAATTTTATTGAGCTATATAATACCAAAATCCATTATAACTATTTTTTTATAAACGGGACCCTTATTTTTTGGGGGCCTCAAGCTCATTACGTCACAACTTACATTATAGAGCCGGAAATTCCTACCGGTAACTAAAACGAAATTCCTAAAATGTCAATTTGACCTGCTTTACGTTCGAGGCGATCATAATAAGGAGACAGTTCGAAGGATGTTACGATCAAATGAACATTTAAAAAAGATGTTAGAGCAAAACCATATTTTGAGAGTTTTTCCTTCCTAAAATTATTAATTATGTGATCATTATCAGCTCACCATCTACCACCTCGTTTTATCATTTAATGCAACTAACACCTTCCACCTTCATATAACACTCAACTCCACCATTCAACCACACACACACACACACACACACTTCACTTTTCGGATCACAAACACGATGCCTCCGGCCACCGGATTCTCATACCAGAGGCTACAAAACGAAGACGACGACGAACACCACTACAATGAACAAATCAAAAGAGCAATCAATCATATAAAGGCCAGAATCCGTACCTCCCCAAGGCTGCAGCGAGTGCACATGAAGAAGAGGTTGAAGATGAAGATCCCGAGCTTAAGGAAGTTCATGAGGCGAAGAGCTCGATTGGTGATGATTTCATTGGCGAAAGTTCTCAAGAGACTCAAGGAAAGTCAATCGCATTTCGGAGATCTGTTTGCAGGTAATTATCTCTTCATGCAGGTGAATCCTACGCCTATGAAATCTTCATCTCCGTATGCAATTAGGGTTCCTGTTAAGAGGATTGAAGATGATCAATTGCGTTGTTCTTCGAGCCCTAGGGTTTGTTGATTTGTCGATTGTTCGATTACGTACGTACAGATGGATCTCGAAATAAAACTGATCGATATTATTATTATTGTTGTTCAGTGATGATAGATTAGGGATTTCTACTCTTTTCTTATACCTAAATAACGTTATAAAAATTAATATTGTTATATTGATATGTTATTGAATAGGGTTATGTGAAAAAGGGTTAAGAGGTTATAAATCATATGAAGTTATCAAGAGTTGTTATGTGTAAAAAAAGCAAAAGCACGGTTAAAAACATCAACGCACCCTTTGTTCGCCCCTAGGCTAACACATTTTCAAGTAAATGTACCTTTTTTTAATGTAAAGCGAAAAATACTATACTATATATTTTTTAATTTCTATTAAAATAAACAATATGAAAGTGAAAGTGAGCTTTATCTTTTTGTTCATCTTCGCCAAACCTACGTGAATTGATGTACACGTGACCACACATCTATTTTAGCTATTATTAATAAGCATTGGTAAAGGTACACAACTCTTTCATTTTTTAGGTTCTTTTTAGTTTTCTGAACATAGTTGAGTCGATCTATACATCCAACAATTTGAGTATTAGCTATAAATGTAACTTGTAAAAAAGCACGTAGTCTAAGGGTAATTAAAATATTATAATGATGATCTCCTAAGTGATTAAGAGTTCAAGTTTTTTTTTAACAAATGGTGTTGATTTAGTAGTCGTAGATCAGTTGGTTTGGGATGATGCACCCTATGGTATTTCAATATACAGGTCATACATTCGAGTCTCACTTGGTGCAATATGTTTTTAATAGGCTAGTGGTTTTATCACAGCAAGTCTTTAGATGATATGAATTCTCTAGAATGATAGGTGGACTGGGTCATCAGCACTGTCTATGTTTGAGACGTAGTTGATCTTTCGCCAATAAATTTATTTGTGTGATGGGCTTATAATATTCGTTGGCCTTTAAAAAAACAGGCTTGATAAGAATGAGTTATATTTATCTAAACGCTTAATAAGCTATGGGAGATAACACACACTTGTGTATGTTTAATTGAGCGAGTATACTTGCATCAATTTATAACTCATGTTTCTACCACACACATCAACAACGTATTAAGTGGGGACACATATTTCACTGTGTATATCATTAAACACATTCTTATTGTGCATAGTGTGATAATTGCACGACACTAAATCGTGTATCGCATAGTTGATTGCAATAATAGACATTATTAGTTCTTTTGAGTATAATATTAGTATATTTATATTAGAAAAAAAAATTGAATTTTAATACAAACTATTGACTATTGGTTAATATTAATCCCAACTAATAATTTGAACGGTGTTAATCTTAATTTTTGATCTTGTTATTAATAATAGTCTCATTCTAACTGCTCGTTAAATACACTAGTTTTTTATTACATATCACATGACGTTACTCACGACAAGAGCATACGTAAGAGTGAAGAGTATAAACCTAATAAATTATCCCATGGGCACCATCAGGCCTGTCAAGTGAGGGATCAAGAAGTTGGTTAGAGGCACGTGGCAGCCTAATGGTAAAAATGGATCCACGTCAATAGCAAGCGATTACAGCAATCGCATGACTTAGGGACCTTCGATGGTTATGTTAATGGTTTATTCAGTTATATTTCTAGGCTAACCGTTAACTGAACCGTGTCAATAAACCGAATTCAACATATTAAACTGTTTAAACAAACTCATTCGGTTTATTCGGTTCAACTAAACCAACATATTAATCAAGATTTTGTGTAACCATTAACTAAACGAAAACCAAATTTTACAATTTGGATACAATTAGAAACTAAACCGAAAACAAAATTCACAATCCCTTTTGGTTTTTTAGGTTACAGTTTGGTTTTTGTTGTTTTTCGATTTTTTCAAACACCTTTACTCATGGAGTCTGCAAATTAACTATAACTTAGAAGTAAATACCGGTGGGATTAAAAATAAAAGTCAATGAAGTTTCCCACTTACATTTACTTTTAAGTTATAGTTAATTAGTTAATTTGCAAACCCAGTTGGTAAACCCACACTATAACATTTTCCCATTAAATTGAAATTGATGGAGAGCAAACCCACACCAATAAATTGAAATTGATGGAGAGCAAACCCACACCAATAACATGTATAATATAACAGTGTAGAAAATACATGTTTATGCATTGTCAAAAACCATATTGATGCACAATAGCTAACAACACCTTGATTTACTCTATTTATGCATCATCTATGTTCCACTACAAGTAGTGGCCAAAAAACCTAGTGTCTTAGATCATCTTTTGCTGTTGTATATACAGCTTTCCTAAAAGATATACATTGACCTCCTCAAAACAAAAAATGTTAGCTCATCAACAAAACTGGGTTATAAGTGGAACTTGTATGGTCATGCAAAAATGTCGTCCCTCAAAAGCTTTCTAGCATTTTCAACTGCTTTAACGTGGAAGTATATTCTCCAAAGTGTTGCATTGTCCTTCAAGGTATAAAAGCATATTATATGGGATGATAACCAACAGTCATCACTTTGTTATCAGAGTAAAATATAATGTGTATGTTTTATTACCTCATTTAGCAGATCGACTGTAATATCATCCCTAGATTGGTTTTCAGGAGGCTTTCCCCGTTGTATGATTTCCACAACGCGATCCAGATTTTGAGGTGGCAGATCTTGAATCAGTTTCCTTAGTTGATGCTTCTCTGCAAGGGTCATTGCCCTAATTTAACCATCATTTTAGTATTAGACCTATTCTTTCATAAAATCCAAAATTTGTTAGCACATTTCCAAAGGCCAAAACAGCAATTCATCCATCAAACACACTTTAAACCCCCAGAACCATTTACACAATTTTATAGAAAATTTCATGACCCAACGACTACAAGGGAATAACTGCTATTGTCTTAATATCACACATGAAGAGGTGATAAGAGTCCTGTGGACTCTGGACAGCATGCCTATTGAGGTAATGGAAGTGTTTGGGAGGTAGGAGTTTACTAATTGAAATTTGTTTAAAAGATGTCAAGAACAATGAAGTAGTGTCTTAGTTCCATTTATAAGAACAAAGAGGATGCCCAATGTTATGCCAACTACAGAGGGATAAAGCTCTTAGATCATACAATGTAATTGTGGCAAAAAGTTAACATGACAATAATTGGACAGAAAACTTAGATTACTTGAAGCAATTCGGATTTATCATTAATGTCAGGGCGGTCTGCTGCGGAGGTGATACACATTTAAGAAGACTAATGGAATAGTACACAGAGAAGAAGTGGGATTTACATATGGTGTTCATTGACCATGAAGAAGCTTACAACAGTGTGCCCCCACACGTGATTTGGGATAGCCTTGATGGTAGAGCATTTCTTGGGGATGCATATAGATAATTAGAGATGTGTATGACAGGCTAAAACAAATGTTCATGCGCCAATGAGGATACAAACTTCTTTCAATTGAAGGCGGGCATTCAACAAGGATCCAAGTTGAGCGTGTTTGTTTTCGCAATAATCCCAGATGAGTTATCCAAGTTAATCTGAAAGGCCAACTTGCGATGCATGCTTTACGCAAATGATATTGTGCTATGTTTAGTAAAACAAACCAAAATGAGAAGCTAGCAGAGTGGCAGCAGCTCAAGAGCACAAAGGGTTAAGGATAAGTCACTCATAAATAGGATACCTACATTCTAACTTCAGTGAACGATAACGACACGCAAATTAGTATTATAGGCCTAATTGTCAACTTGTCTCGCAAGCAACCAACTTCAAGTATTTAGGACCGTTTGTCCAGAGCGACATGGACAAAAACAGTGATGTGCCTGCCGCGTGCAGCCACAAGAGTATTGTGCGACAAGAAATTCCTCATAAGATTAAAGAGAAAATTCTATAAGGTTATTGTTAGGTATTTTACGCAGCGGAAATAAATACACTGTTATACGCACGCACAAGAAAGCAATAAGAACACAAGAATTTATAGTGGTTCGGTCAAGATGACCTACGTCCACTCTCTACAACTAGGTATTTTATTAAGCTGAAGGGACAAGATTACAATACAATGACAATGCTCTATATATAAAAATAATTAGGGTTTAAAAGAAGCTTCAATAGAACAAGCTCATAACTCCACCCGAAAGCTCAAAGGCCTTCACACCTTAACAGTTATAGTCTGACCGACTATGTTAGACACGGTTGCGAGGCCATAAAAAAATTATAATCGCAAAAGCTTAAGGGGGCAAAGATGAGAATGCTAAGGTAGATGTGTAAGTACATAAGAAGAGACCGGATTAGAAAAGAAGTATTTCAGGAGAAGTTAGGACTAGCATGTATCTCAAATAATATTAAAGATGAGACATTGAGATGGTTTGAACGTGTGAAGAGAAGACATATGATGACTCCTGTAAGAATCATGAAAAACCTCTTAGTGGATAGAAGAAAGAATAGATACAGACCTAACTTACATGGAATAAGTGGATTGGATAGGATTTATTAGATTTACAGCTCCCTGAGGACATGATTGAAGATAGGATTTCTTGGAGATGCCAAAATAAGGTTATAGACTTTTAAAGGATGATATAGAGTTTGCCTTGTTGTTGCCTAGGGGCCTTAGTAGCTCTCCTACATTTTGTACTTGTCTTAACCTCAGCTTTGCCTTAGCATTTGCCTTGGTGTATAGATCTTGTTAAAAAGCATTTAGGTTCTTTTCGCGAGACTTTGTTCTTGCCTTTTGCTATTTGTCTATGTTGCTAATATAGTTTTACTAATCACTTTATGTTAGTGATAGTTCAATAATATTGTCATTAGTACCTTTTGGTATGGTTATTGCTTTGGTTCCCCATCAGCCACATGTTCTATTATTCGGACACTATATCGTACATGTAAGAAAACAAAAAAGAGCTTTTTCGGACCGGGAGGACTTAGCGGGAGCGACCTTTTTACCCCTTCGGATAGAGAAAAGGTTTGTCGTCATCCAACACTCCCCAAACCCCGTCAATAGCTTTACTACGTGTGAGATTTTACTAAGCATGTTTATTTAAATAATTACATGCATTCTTTTATAAAGAAGGTCACATACAAAAGCAACCTACAACCACAATAATCATTCTTAAATGTAAAGATTGCTCTGATGAGCAAAATTAATGGATTAGTTTAATCTTTGACACGAATAACAATTGTCTATAAATATATAGATAGACTAGATCACATTGACTATATAAAATATCAACTTAGCTATTGATTAGATATAAGATGTACCTGCAACTTGAAACAACAACATTGACAAGCTGTTCAAGCTTCACCTTCATTTGTTCAAGCTGAAAACCGCACATTTTTCATCAAATTGGCCAGCAATCAATCTTTATGAACACTAGTATATGGTAGAACTGCAGAAAAGAAACTTAAAAAGTCAAAATTTATACCGTTGTGGATAATTCAGCAGAATGTTTCTCCAGCTTTTTTTCAACCATTGGACCTCTATTTACCAGAAGTACTTGTAAGACATCATTCACCTGGAGAACATACCAAAAGGTTAGATGAGAACAGCACATCCAATCATAAAGGAAAGTAAATGATAATAAATCAAGCATGCCTTTCTCAACATTAAAAATTTAAGTAAATGATAATAAATCAATCATCCTTTCTAAACACTAAAACTATAGGCTTTTAAGGAATAAAAAGCTAGTGTAATAGACGTTTACCTCCTCATTCTCTTTATAGTCTTGTAAACTTGATTCCAATAACGACCCATTCATGCCTTCTTTTGAACAATCCCCACACGCAGACTACATAAAGAAAGAAGATTAGATTAATAACAATCAATACCAGAGTAGATCATGAGAAACTTATAATTCAGTTACCTTAGATTCATCAAAGTTACTTTTCCGGGTATAGTTCTCACACCCTGTATTGTTACACCTGGTTAATGATTTACCTTTACCTGGTTCAGTTTCAACCACACCCTTCCTTTCACTTAATGAACCCTGTGCATTTAACCGGTAAACTATGAGACAAACAACAAAAAGATCCAAGATGTCTTTAATAAAAAGAGTTTAAGCTATAAAAGTAACAATTTTAATAAAGAAATTAATTATAAAAAGCAACAGATTCCATAAATGCCAAACTATTGTTAAGATTATGTCACTTAGTACCACTTGTAAAGTAGTAATACATGTAAAAACAAAATAATTATGCATTTGTACATATATTAACCTCCTCAGTTAGAATACAGCTGCCAGAACTGAAACGTCCATTAACCTTGAGCCTCTTCTGTGTCTGTTGCTCAAACTCAACCTTGCCATTTCCATCCTGATCACTTGCATAATTCTTTTTGGGTGCCAAAAGAGCTTTTAACCGAAGCATTGAAAATACAGGATCCAACATCTGCTTTATGTATAATCATTAAATATGTTATGGCTCGATAAAAGCAGTTAATCGTATATTTAAATACTAGAAATCAAATAAAGAACTACATGTTGCACAAGATATAAATTTAGGCCTATATCAGACAGCCTTACGATTCATCAAATACCATATTTACAGGAAATGGAAGTTTGAACTTCAAATTTATAAATGAACACAAGGAATTGTAATGTATGTAGAGCAACTTCACTGGACATTTAATGACTTATCTTGAAGTGTTTCTATCAAGAGAAAACACAAAAATCTTGGTTTTATAAAGCATGAGGCGCTTCAAGGCATTTACGTCTCAAAAGCCGAGGCAAGAGGCAAGAGCTTCACATACGTGAGGAGTTGCTCTTTGTACAACCAAAAGATGCATATCCATCCTCTTTTTTACATATTAACCTCCTTCATGAAGTAATCATTCATAAGCTCTTCATCCTTTGGGTCATTTTTACATATTAGCCTCCTCTCAACCCTAATTTGACCCAAATGTGCATGAAGTGTCCCCTCAAGGCCCTGGGGTGTTTTTCCTGATCTAATCGCCCCTTGCTTTTTAAAACCAAGCACAAAATCATTGACAAATACCTCATTAACCTCCTCGTTTAAAGCAACGACGCTTTGGCATAGCATTGTTGCCAGTCTTTCTTTCCCGTGATCCGAAAGTCCATTTCCTGCAGCATTACAAAACAAAGAACTACAACCAGCAGGACGACTCTTTTCACTACATCGAGTATCCTCTTTTGTCAGCCCTTTGTTCATAACATTCCCTTTGTCTACTTCAGCTAATCGTGAATTTATTGAAGAAGATGGTGAGAAATCATCTCCAGAGATCAATCCCCTAATACCATGAATATAATACTGGAATAAATCCATTCTCGCATCCAATTCGGTTGATGTATTCATGTCCTATGAGATTTCAGACATGACACACATTCACCACTCCTGTTGCAATGATTTAAGAAGGAAAATTACTTATTTGAAGGTTTTCGGATCAAAATTACATCGAACGGAGCAAACAAACAAGCAAACATACCCAACAAAAGTCTCACTCGTTCGATCATTCGTTATGGGGTATCGGATGGGTAAGTAAGATGATGGCAACCTTACCTCTATCAGCATATCTCATGGGATAAAATTACCTCAACCCAAATATATTATGCATAATCTTCAATAGATTAGGGCATTAAACTGTATGAATATCAGAAACATGCCGAAACTACAATAGAACACGAACCCTAATATAACTCGATCAAAAACCCTAATCCTAACCCTGACTCTAACACTAAACCCTCGTACGGAATTAGATTGCAAAATCCTTAAAAGATGAAGAACAAGAAGAACCTCGAGTGTATGAATGAAGCTTGTACGGTTCCAGGCGTTCGTCGTTTCGATTTTTTTTTCACTTTTGCATTGCTTGATTTCCTTCTCCAGAGTGAGGCTCTGCAACAACAGATTTTTAATGGGATGTTTTATTGATCAAATTGGCGATCGATTGATGCGGATTACGTGATTATTTTGGATCATAAATGGAATCTAATTGGATCTTCAGAGTGATGTATGAATCACACGAATTTGTTTATGTGCATCATCGTTCGTGGAACAGTGCGGTACTGTATGCGAGGTGTGTACGTGGTCGGAAATTTTATTTTAAATTTTGATCTTCCAAAGGCATATAGTGATGCATATCACTGGTTACATATATCAATTACAATTTACAAATAATGCTCACAATTTTTTAGAGATATACGTAAACGTGATACGACATAACACGAAATGAAATTAATAGGTGTTAGTGTTTAAACTTATCTAACATTAATAAAACGACACGTTTAGATATCATAAAATTCATGTTTAAATAATTTAAATAAATGTTTAGCTTGTTAATACATGTTATAATTTTTTTTGTTTTAGAATTTATAATATATTAAAATACATATTACTATTACTATTACTAAATCTTAGTCGCTTCCAAACTCCGTTCTCATATTCATCCTTCAAACTTTCAAAGTACAAATCGAACCACAGTCGTTGCTGCTCTTGATCATCATACAACAACCGACGTTGGGGACCATCGTGTTCTCCTTGCTAGCAACCATCGTGTTCTCCTTGTCGGCAACCAGCACATCTCCTTGTTATCCTGCCATTCATTATCTTTGTCGGCATGGGTGGACCTATTTTTATAGGAGGGGTAGCCTCCCCTATCCATCACCTTTTAACGGATAGTGTAAAAAGTTACAGATTTGTGTAAAAAAAATTACAGTTTACGTTAATCCTGCGAAAATATTATAAAAAATAGTATAATATTTTATAATAAAAAACATTGCATTTTATAAAAACATAAATAACTAATAAGTACAAAATACCCAATAGTTCGATACAATAATAATCAACAAATCCAAAATAACAATTAAGCTCAAAAACATCAAACAACTTAAAAAGCTCAAAACTAATAAATAATTAGCTCAAATAAAAAACTCAAAGATAAAACTTAAAAGAAAAATTAATCACTCATCGCCCGTCAACACTTTCCATAGTCACCCTCCACCCAAACCGGCTGACCACCCTTCTGCAGTTGAAGCCTTGAACCACCGATCGTCTAGCACACTGGCCGACCACCGTCGACCTGTCGCTTGTTGCGACGGCCCTTGCCACCACCCACATATGACAATTCACCATCCACTTCAAGGTAAAAAACTTCTACTTTTTTTATTACATTAAACTATGAAATTAAAATTTAGATTTTATGTTGTTCACATTCTAAAATGATGATATTAGTTAATGGATATTTGATTTAATTTCAAATATTTAGGCTTATGAAATTAGGTATGTAAAGTGCGAATTTGAAAAATAATTAGAAATTTGATATTGTAAATTGAGATTTGAATTGTGTTATTTCCAAATGCAATTTATAACATTTTTGTGTTATTTGTTATATAATTAGATATTTGAGAGATGAAAAAACAAGTTCTTATTAGCAATTTTAGTTAAAAGAATATTTCAAGAGAATGATATTGATTCTAATAATGATAATGATATGCAACCAATTGATGATGATATTGGGTCAACTACTTATTCGGTTTTAATTTCTTCCGGATAATTTCTTTAATCCCAAATAAATTTGATTTAGTTGATTTTTCTTCTAACTCATTTATTATCACGTTTTTGGCTTTTATTAAAATAAATGTATGGTAAAAAAATTACGTTACCCCTAAATTTTTCTTCTAGATCCGTCACTATTTTCGCCAACCATCACGTTCATTCATCGCGCCCCTTCGTTGGTCTTCCATTCGTCGCCAGTTCTCCCAAATAGGCGGTCATAGGAAATCCTTTGATTCCATTTTATTTCTCCTTGCTAGAGTTCAACTTATCATCCTAATAAACATTAGTTTACGTTAGCTATAATTTTGAAATCCATAACTTTGGGATTATAGTTCTTGTATAGTTATTTCACAAAAAATATGATTATTGTTGTGTTTCTTAAAAGCTTTTAATGTGCAACCTATCACTAAACAGGTTTATATACATGCAAAAATAATGATATGGTAAGTTGTTGTGTTGTGTTAATACCAAAGATCTAGATTATCATGTCTTATCATGTCATATCGTGTCAATTTATTATGTCTAACTTTAATTACTATTATGCCAGCTTTAATTACAAAAGAATTATACATTTAAGTTTTCTCAATAAAACCATTATGTTTTTTTATATTACAATTTAATCATAAAATTTATGAACTTTTAGACTTTGAAATTTACGTATTACAAACTTTGATAAACAACATAGTTTTAGATCTTCTTAATTGAATCATCAAACTTTCTATATTACATTTACCCTTTGCATTTTATGTAGTTATTTTTCATTCTCTTTAACTAATTTACTTTATTGTTCCTAAATATTTATATATCAACCATATTAGCTACTGATTTTAATGAAATTATTTTTATCCTTCTTTAAACAAACTTTAAGTTAACGACAAATTTTTTATTTTTCTATCTTTTTACCTATCTTTGTGTATTGCTTTTTTTTCCTACGTTTTAAATCCGACATAGCACCAATAATTACCCACTGCTAATTTACGTTGTTTCCTTTAAACTTTAATAAAGTTACCGCACGAGTCCTAAACTCTAGTTAATAAAAAAATTTCCCTTTACACTACCATATTTTTCTAGCCCTTATGTCTTGCTTAATTTTATCTATGTTGCATACTTGCCATGAAACCCGGTTAAAATCCAACGGTTATATACTACTATCGTACTTAAAGTAAAAATTCCGATTATCTTGTAATTACTGATGACTTTTGAAGGTACACTTAAGTGTTTTCTCTTTTGACCATTAACCAATGATGAAACTTCTAAAACCTTGAAGTTTTCTGATTCGGATAGTAAAAATTCACTATCCAAAATTCGAATATACGATTTACACCCTAAGGGGACGTTTGGTTGGAAGGAATGAAATGAAATTGAAAAACTAATATAATTTTCAAGTAAAATTATGTTTGAGAGGGTAATGATATGTAAAACCCAGGGAATGTTTCATCTCAAATTCTTTTGGTTGTGTGATTTCAAATTCGCTCTCTAGATGGAAAGATTGAAATCATACAACCAAAATAATTTGAGATGAAACATTCTCTCACATTCATTACCCACTCAAACATAAATTTACTTAAAAATTATATTAGATTCTCAATACCATTCCATTCCTTCTAACCAAACGTCCGCTAAAACTTTGCTACCTCAAACTCATGTAAAACCGTCTCAGAGTTTGTGATTCAAAGTTGAACTCCCCAAAAACCACTAACACTAGAACCCACTAAAATATTTCTAAACCAACCAGAAAGTCAAACAAAGAAAAGATTGTGTGACATCTTAATTACAAAATATGCATCTTAATTGTAAAATAATAGTCAATGATTTCTTAGCCTAGTAGTTTAAGGGAAAGGTGGAAGACTTTGTTTCTCTTGTAAGTCTAAGGTTCAAACATTGATATTGACGAATTAATACTAATTTAGTGTTACTAACTTCTAACCACTAACCAGTCATTCAAAAAAAAATGTAAAATAATAGAATGATATGCACTCAATCTCCGGTGTACAAGACTGCTGCAACCCTGATTATTGTACTCACTTTTATGCACATCACAAGTAGCGCAAGGCTAGCCATGTGATGATGCAGTACGTTCATTAATCACAATACAATCAAGTTCTCAATCTTGTTGTCTATTGGATGAACTCACTAAGATGACTTACTTATGTTCAATTCGACTTAAAAACTGATTCAATATAGAAACCTAGGAGGATAGGATTGGTAGCATAAATTGATTTGAAGTCAATGTCTCAAGAACAATAACCTATCTATACCTTAGGATAAAATTAATACAGGCACCCATCATGCTCTCTGCAGATACTAGCTACTAATAATCATGTGATAAGTGACATTAGCTACTAATTATCTTTTGCTGTATATTATATAAAAATATCTAGTTTTTGTTATATATATCATCGGAGTTGGGGTGTTTTTAAAAATAATCATCATTTGTTATGTTTGCTGCGAGTAATAGATAACTAAATGCTACAATAATAATATTAAAGTTCGGATGTGCGTATCGGGCCCCTATAGCTCAGTGGTAGAGCGCCAGTCTTGTAAACTGGAGGTCTGTAGTTCGATCCTGCATGGGGGCATTTTTATAACTTTTTAATTCTTGTTTTTCAGCTTAGTCAAACGGTTCAAAGTTTTGGTTTGAAGATTTATTAGTTTTCAAATGACGTTTTGTTTATGACAGCATCATATCTGTCAAACCCTTCTGTTTTGAAGTATATAAATAAGTAAAAGTTTACATTGTTGTTTTAGTGTCTCAATTATTAGGAGCATATGCAAACTAGAGGTGTGATATAAGATTCTTTACTTTTCTAATCAGTTTACACCCTTACTTTACAAACTAATAAACTTATCATAGTTTGCGTCAACTTCGACCCGATCATTTGAATGTCTTTATAGCGTTTGGTTCTCGAGAGTCTTGAAACAAACGAGTGTTAATATCTTTATTAACGAGCGGTGACTATGTACGCTACATGTTTATTGACATTCTTCTCCATAATACACTATAAGTCAATAACACCGGTTGCACATGGGGGGCACATAGTAGCTCTTTAAAATAGTCTTTATGAGACTAACCATTTTACTTTTGGAAGAAGAGGAGCATCATTTGGGTCTTATGCCTTGGTGTATATTATTGAGGGAACATCACTTTAACAAAGTCAAAAATGGACCCATCATAGGTAAAAAATTTAATTTTTTTCTTCTGATCCCAAGAATTCATCACACATACTTGTATGCTCATGGTATCAACGTGTATACATAAGTTACACTAGTTTTCTGTCTTTAAACCTCTAAAGACTACTCGCATAGCAAAAACTTCGCTTTACCTAATTCGCTAGTTAGCAAGATATTGACATGAATCTTTTGAACATAAATTCTGATTTAAGAGTTTTAAGAGGGATATGCCTAAACATGTTGTAACATCAACATCATAAAATCCCAAACAATTCCACTATTTTTCATATCCTTTATCCAAATAAAAGGAAATAATAAAAAAAGAAAAGAAAATAACAGAGCACATTCTATATACTCATTATGGCTTTTCATGCCTATATCTACTTTTCCACCTCCATGAAAACAAGGTCTCACGCTCCATCATTTGAAATTCACTTATGCTTAACGGTTTGTGCTACAAGTTTTCTAAGAAAATGAGAGCAAGATTTGTTATAATTTGCTATACAATATAATATTACATACTTAATTTCCAGTCATAAATACTATGCATTATACAAAACATTACAACTTTATAATACATGTAGGATTAATGTCACATTTTGAATGAGAGGACATTCAAGCTCATGCATTTCACATACAATCTAATGAGGCGTGTGCAATAAATTTTCACTAAACCTACTAAACCATGGACTCAATTATTAATTCTTAGATTAGGACGAAGTTGATCTAGTTAAGTAATATTGATAATCATTTAATTTGTTATATAGTATTTGATACTTGCCTTTTGATTTATTATCCATGTATCTTATAGATAAACTAAAATGATATTGATTCATAAACATCTTTAAGGGTTACTTCTGTAAAATAATTTTGAAGATCCGCTGCTACATTAACTCATGATTTGTAATTATAATTTAAGCACATTAGATTTTAATAACTCAATCAATTACCCTTTACAAAATAACAATCCATACTAACCATCTACCTAGTGACATTCATAAATTTCATTTTCAATCAATATCAATAGCATAATCATCGTATATAAGTTTAACTTCCATTCAATTTTGCTTACAATGATTATTGTGAATGAAATGAAAAAACTTACAATCGAAAGTGATTCAAAATTAAGTATAAATCACATACAACCTATTATGTTACTTCGATTGCTCTTAAAAATTAAAATGTACGTTGAAAGTAGAGTAAATTCGACTTTGTTCAATAAAGCTTGACAAATGTATCAATTGTCCTTCAAAAGTTTAACACATCATATTCGTCCAAAGATTTCATATTTTGGACTAAAACAAAACAACTAATAAAACTTGAACTAAAATTAAAAAAACTAATAAAACTTTTGAAACTAAATTGATGTGTTTAATCATTTAAAAATATATATAATTTATCAAACTTACAAAAACAAAACAGAATCTAACTTTTAAAAGTATCATCAATCAAACTATCAACCAAATTACTAGTATAAATTGTTATATGCCCGAGTAATAATAGTTTGAATAGATTCACACCTTAAGAGCATTAACAGTGAAGTTTTTAAAATTATGTGAGTGTATTTGGTATATTATATTGAATCCTTTTGAGTGATTGTGAGTGAAGGAGAAAAAATGTTATTATGGATTAGTATATTTAAAGAAACATTATTCAATACTTATAATTTTTTTTATAATTTTTAAGTGATTGTGAGTGGAGTAGAGAGAAAAAAGTAATAATAAGGGTATAAAATTTATTATTTAATTAAAAAAAGAGAAAAAATATAATAATTTTTAATATAGTTATATGGATAAAAATAAAAAACTTATTATAAGTAATTTAAAAACAAATTAAATTACCGTGGTTCTTTCTTTTAATAATATTGAAAGGGATGGAAGAGTAAAAAGTGAGGGAGGGAGTGTATATTCAAATTCATGAAAAACAAAATAAAACAAATAATAATAATAATAATAATAATAATAATAATAATAATAATAATAATAATAATAATAATAATAAAGCAGTGATCATCATCATCCATGCGCACACAGCAAACACTACCCCACATCTCCCATCCCAACATATACTCTTCTTCTTCTTCCTCACCACAATCCCATAAAATCATCAAAATTCTCCATAAATTTATTAATAAATTCTCCATGTTTTCAGGCGATCTACACTCTGCAACTCACACTACAACTCTATAACACTATAACATATTAACATACACCCCTCACTTCATCATCTTCTTCATCATCATTGATCTGATATGGGTGGGATGACGTCATCAATGGCGGCCAAATTCGCCTTCTTCCCGCCAAATCCACCGTCGTACAAGCTGGTGAAAGATGAGCTCACTGGGTTGTTGCTTCTGACGCCGTTTCCGCATCGGGAGAACGTTGAGGTTCTGAAGCTGAATACGCGTCGTGGGTCGGAGATCGTTGCGGTTTATGTGAGGCACCCTATGGCGACTTCTACTCTTCTGTATTCGCATGGTAACGCTGCTGATTTGGGGCAGATGTATGAGCTGTTTGTGGAGCTTAGTATTCGATTGCGTGTGAATCTCATGGGGTATCGTCTTTTTCTCAAAACTTTTGATGATTTTAGATGATTTTGTGTAGTCTCACTGTGAATACATATTTACCTGCAGTTGTTTTGATCATTGATTTCGAATTCTAGATGTGAATTAGTGAGGTTGAAGTTGTTTATGGTCGTTGATCGCCTTGTGATTTGTGTGAATTGAGCTTGTAGGGTTTGTTCGATTTGGAGTTTTATGGGTTGTAATCTTTATATTTCTAATTCCACAAATTAAACACACCATTAATATAGTTTTGAAAAAAGATTGGAGATTAGTGATCTGGTGCTTATATGTGCATCTTCTTTGTGGGCCTTTTGGTTAATAGATTAAAAAGGATTATGTCAATATATTTGTACATTTTCATTGAATTAATAGAGTATTAGTTTTGTCATTTTTGCTTGTTCATTAGATGCTAGTTTGATCTGTATTTGTGTACACAATGTATTTCTAATGTATGTTAGGCTCATAGTTTTGAGTTAATAGTGAGATCAAATTCAATGAAATTGTGTAAATTTCAGAAATATACTCTGTGCAATTTTGTCTAATCATTATTATGGTAAAAGCTTTCATTAACGAAGAGCGTGATCGCTTGATTAGAAGTAAAAGTCATAGCTTGTCAATTACTTAATTGCTTTTGCTAATTCAGTCACCAACTTTAAACAGCTGTAAAGATAATCTTTAAAAGCCATATATTAGTTTTTCCTTCTACATGTCACCAAGGTAAAAACATGTGATTTTGTGCAGATATGATTACTCTGGGTATGGACAATCCACAGGGAAGGTGAGTAAATTCAGTAACTTTACAGCTAAAATACTTATAATAATATTAATGGGTGCTTGGATGTGTGATTAGACTATAGTCGCAATGATTCATCGTGGGTAAAAGTCCGTCCATGAAGTTGATGTGAAATTACCTACCCGACCCATGATTTAACCAACTGATTATCTGATTTTGGTTCTTATTCAATGTAAAAACAAACATCCAAACACCCTGTTGGTGACCTTAATCTTCATTACAAGCTCATACTTTTCATGTGGTGCAGCCAAGTGAGAATAATACATATGCAGATATTGAAGCTGTTTATAAATGTCTCGAGGAAAGTTATGGAACAAAGCAAGAAGATGTTATCCTTTACGGTCAATCGGTTGGAAGTGGGCCCACATTAGATTTAGCAGTCCGTCTTCCTCGTCTAAGAGCTGTTGTACTTCACAGCCCTATATTATCAGGATTAAGAGTCATGTATCCTGTTAAACGCACATATTGGTTTGACATTTATAAGGTAATATTAAAGTTTTCTCTAGGTAACTCTCTCCCTTATTCATTGTCATCTCATAAACAATCTTTTTTATGGTTTTGCAGAACATTGACAAAATCCCATTCGTTGATTGTCCTGTGCTTATCATTCATGTAAGTCTACAAATTTTATACCTTTTTTACCGCTTAATGTTACCCGACCTATCATTCATATAAGTCTGCAAATTGGTATAGTTGATAGTGAAACTTAGTTTGCATAATTTCTGCAAATATGTGAAACAAAGTATTGTATTGAAAGATTCCAGAGTCAACTAAATGGGCCCCTTATCAAATTGTTTATCTTGTTGATGGTTTATGATTGTTTTTGCTTTATATAAGATTAGCACCATCTGTCTGTCATTATTTGGTCTTTTGAGTCTTGTAGTTGATGGCCCCTACCCTCTACATGTTTTACTCATCATGTTATGGGCCTGATTTAATGTCTCAACTAATATTTAAATGATTGACACCTTCCTCTTCATGATCATTAAAATATAAAAAAGATTCTCAATGCTGTCTAGCATAAGTGCCAAAGTAGGTAGGTAAGGTAATGGTTAACTTGAGTTTGAGCCAAACTAGATAAGTTTTTTAGCGCGGGTCAGGTTAATCCGTCAATATTTGTTTTTCATTTTCTGATTTCTTAACTAATTATGGAACTATTATTTGAATAATCATTGAATTTATTCGGATAATGCAATTTAATAGGGTGTAAACATTTGAGCATCATTTGATGACTTAGATAGCTGTTTTGACTATTTTCTTTTATAGCTATTTTTCTTGATATTATAGGGCACTGCAGATGATGTTGTGGATTTCTCTCATGGTAAGCAACTATGGGAACTTTGCAAAGAAAAATATGAACCCCTTTGGATCAAAGGTGGAAACCACTGTGATTTGGAGCTTTATCCAGAATACATCAGGCATCTAAAGAAGTTTATATCAACGGTTGAGAAATCACCATCACACAGGCAAAGCAGCAGTTCAAGGTGGAGCGTTGACCTCCACTTTGACCAACCAAGAAGGAGCACCGACGTGTTTGAAGCATCACGAAAGAGCACTGACAAAAGAGAGAAACCGAGAAAAAGCATGGAGAAAACAAAAGTTGAAAAGATGAGGATGTCGTTTGATCAAATGGAGAGGTCAAGGAGAAGTGTGGATGTGATTGAAAAGTCAAGAAAAAGTGTTGACCTTCAACAATTAGAAAGAGGTAGAAAGAGTGTTGATCGGATCGATAGACTACGAAACGGGTAGATCTTGTTTTGGTTTTGATATTATTTAAACAAAAAGAATGTAAAATCTATGCATGGTTTGATGTTGGTTGGCATATGTTACTATCTATTACATTCAACATTACATGAAATGAGAAGTCTGTGAGGTATCATTTGGGTTACTTGTTCAAGTCTATTCCTGTTCTTATGAAGCTTAAAATGATATAACATTGATTTAAATCCATCAAGGTGAGATTTGATACAAACTGTCTAATGCTTCAAATCCATCTAAATGATTCGGTACACAAGCATCCATGCATGCTTAGTTTTTAGTAGAGTAAATTACACAGATCGTCCCTGAAGTTTGTTAAATTTCACATTTTGTTCATGGGATTGGAAAATTACAGGTTTAGTACTATGATTTGGAAAAATGTAACACGTTTTGTTCATGGGTCAAACGCCCATTAGTTTTTTACGTTAAAATTTAAAAAATGGCGATTTTACCCCTTCCCACCACTACAACCGCACCTTGCTGCCACCACAACCACACATTTTTCATTTTCTAACGAACTTGCAACAACACCACCTTGCAAAACCAAAATACCTCACCTTCATATTACCACAAAGCGAGAAAACGCAAGGGTGGCAACAGTGTGGTGTGTGGTGTGGTGGTCGATATGGGGTTGTGTATTGGTGGTCGATATGGGGTTGTGTATTGGTGGTGACGATGAGTGGCGATGGATTGTCGTGAAGATGGGCGTGCGGTGGTAATGGCGAGGAGTGGTGGCGGTGGTGGAGATGGTGGTGTGAGGTGCTGGTTTGTGGTGGTGGTGGCGAGATGTACTGGTGGTAGTGGTGCATACGAGGGTGGTCTAAAAAGAAAATGACAATGAAAAAAAAGAAATGTAGGTTTGGGTTGGGAAAGAAGAAGATGAAGAAAACGATGACGAAGAAGAAGAAGGGGGCTAGAATTGTCAATTTAGACCTATTTAATGTCAAAACCTAACGGCCGTTTGATGCAGGGACGAAATGTGTTAAATTTTTCAAAACCTTAAGAGTAAACCTGTAATTTTTCAAACCTAGTGACGAAATATGAAATTTAAACAAACCTCAGAAACGATCTGTATAATTTACTCTTTTTAGTATTATAGACTTATTAGATCATAATTGACCTAGAGTGCACTTGTGTTTGACTTGGGCAAGTTTTACGTCAAGACTAACAATTTGTCAATTTCATCATTCTTATAAATCTTCCATTTCTAAACATGATTTATTTCTAAATTGGATAGTAACACTCTCAAAATCGTTCGTGATTCGCTTTGAAAATGAGTACTTTGGAAAATGATTGGGTTGTAAAGGAGCTGATCGTTCGAATTTTGGTTGGGTTGTAAAGGAGCTGATCGTCGATCGGATCAGTTGCGCTTGTAAACGAGCCAAGTACGAGTGAACAGCTAGCTAGAAGCTCTCGCCTCGGCAACTGTGCATTTGCACTCCTACCTCTACAACTTAGAGTTGCACAAAAAAACCGGGTCCATACCGACCCGGCATACCCGACCCGTATCCGGGTCGGGGTACAACCCGATACCGGGTGTACCCGGAAAAAACCGGGGAGTTGTACCCGGTTTGGGGTTTTTTGAAATTTTCCGGACCCGGACCCGACCCGTACCTGAACCGGTTGAACCCGGGTTGGACCCGGTTTCGACCGTTTTTATATTATTTTTTATTGATTCGTTAATGTATTTTTTAAGTTGTTTTAATAAATAAATAATAAATTAATGAGTTATAAATGTTTTTTTAATGTTATAATAATAATAATAATAATAATAATAATAATAATAATAATAATAATAATAATTGTAATAATAATAATAGTAATATCAATCATAATAGTAATAATAATAATAATAATAATAATAATAATAATAATAATAATAATAATAATAATAATAATAGCAATGATAATAGTAAAAAAAAACCCGTTTGTA
>BJCM01085948.1:0-17553 GCA_018326385.1 Flaveria bidentis
TTTTATCTTTCCAACGCCTACCATATTGATATACTTTTCTAAAAAAATCGTACATCCGTTGTTTACATATGTGTAAATCTAGTTATACACATGTGTAGTACTGGATTTACACATGTGTAAATCCGATATTACACATGTGTAAAACGAATTTCGTTAAAAAAACCGGATTTTTTTTATTTTTTATAAATTTTTTTATGAAAGAGGGAAAGTTGGGGAATATTTTTGTGTTTTTATTTTTTATTTTTATGTTATTTTTTATTTATAAATTTTTTAAATATGTTTTTGTTAATTATAATTTTTTCATTGAGAACTAGTGGTTGAGATTAGTTCTTAGAGGTCTCACAAAAAAAACTAGTTCTCATTTGATCCCTCCCATATATATATAAATATAAACACATACTAAATACTATGTATTATAAAACTAACAATGTTTATGATTTAACTTTATAAATATTTTATGAATCACAAGACCAAGAATTTATGTGATTAGTTTACCTCTAACCTAAAAAAAATTAAAAGTCTTTAAATACAAATCTAGTTCTTGTTTTTTTAACGACAAATATGCAATGTTGCTTCAAAAGATATGTGATATCTTAGTTAGACTTACCGATCTATTTTCTAACCGGGATCACAACCTTAACCCCGTCAAAAGAAAACTCATTACTAAGGAAATCCTTGACATAACTTTAATTAAGTATTTTGTTCTGAGTTAATTTGAACTCAAATCTTTTAATATTTATATATCATGTATTCCTAAATTAACCAGTTGGATTAAGAAATCATTGTTACAAATCTTACTTTTAATTTGCTTTTTTAACACCCAAATAACCCCGTTAATCTATAGATTACTCTATATTACGGTGGTAACTTTAAACCTATTGAGTGGTAGGAAATGGTACCTTTAATCATGGAGAATCAAATTGAATCTTATATAGTATATGTGCAGTTGGTACTTGAATTTTTTATCATTGTCATAATTATGTGCACTCTTTGGCAAATCTTCAACTTTTACCTTTTCTCCATTGGTCACTAATTTGATTTAATTTGACTCCAAACTAAAGATAGACGACGAAGGGTTAGACAATGAAAGATTATTCTTGATTAATTGTCTAACTTTTAGGAGATAATTATTAGATTTATTTTACTTTTAAGTTGATTAAGTTTTCTAGTTTGTGTAGGTTTAGGATTTGGTAACTAATTAAGTCTTGTATAGTTGTATCTATATAAATAATTGGTTTAGGGTCTTTGTAAATGTTTTGATTCACTCTTAATAAATTGGTGTTTATCAAATTTGTTCAATCCAATATTTCTGACAATTAGTATCAGATTCTAAACGATGACCCGCAAGAGGAAAAAGATGTTAAGACTTAAGATCGAGCAAGAGGAAGAGTGAAGAGGTTTTGTGTGAGCCACAGATCAAAACAACCGAAAAGGTTTATGTAAGCCAAGAAGACATTTGTTCTATATGAGCCAATTAAAAAAGGGTTTTGTGTAAGCCAAAAAGACTAAGATTTTGTGTAAGCCAAAGACAATTGCCCTTTGAGTGAGTCGGAGAAGACCAATGAAAGAAGTCGATCTATGTGATCAAAACAATATTTAAGTATGAGACGATTGAGCAGAAAAAAATATTTAAGTCGATCTATGTGATCAAAACAATATTTAAGTATGAGACGATTGAGCAGAAAAAAATTTGTGTGATTCTATGTAAGTCATAAAAGAAGTAATTCTATGCGAGTCATAAAAAACCATTGAAAGCAACATAGATTATATAAAAAAGCTATCAAGGAGATGATCATGATGAAATGAGACGAAGATGCTTAGATGAGTGGATTAGATGAAAGTAATGGTTTGTGTGACTGAGGTTGGATCAAAAGTAAGAAGACAAGAAAAATAATCCAATGATTAAAGTGGATGAGTTACGAGTTTGTTAAGAATTCAAGATAATAGAGGAACACTTCAAGATCAAGGGAAAGAATTAAAGGATAAATCTTGATTAATTGTCTAACTGTTATGAGATAATTATTAGATTTATTTTATAATTAAGAACTCTAAATCAGAATGACATGAGATTGTTTCAAGTGAATGAATGGTTGTAGCTACCTACTACATATGAGTTAGATTTTGACTTAGACTGGTTGATCTCGTGGTAGATATAAGAGTAATGTGTTGTATCTTTCATATATAAATGTTGTGCGACTTATCCTTCATGTGAATGCATGGATATGGATGAAGAGTTTTTACTTGCACTACTGATAGTCACCCTATAATAATGTTGTACAATAAACTAAAATATCCAGAATTAAGTGAATATATATGGACTAGGAGCATTCACAATATTACCTCTCTTCATTCATATCATTAAACTAAAGGGTATGTTATAAATACGATCATATTTATTTCATTAAATTAAATGGTATGTTATAGATACACCCTATATATAAATACATGAAAAGAGATGAAACAATAGGGTGTCTAAATAACAAAAAGAATGTTTTTATAACACAACCCTAAATTAAATTTCATTATTTTTTCTCTCTTATTTCAACTAGATAATACATTTTACATTTTTATCATTATTTATTTCTTATCTCTGTTCCACTCAAAACCACTTTAAAGTATATTAAAAAAATTATAAGAGTTAAATAATGTTTTCTCAAATATACAGATGGACAGTAACAATTTACTCTTCTCCATTCACAATCGTTTCTTATAATTTTGAGAAACATACTCACATACTTTTAGAAAATTCATTGTGAATGCTCTAAGAGTGAGTGTATAATGCACGAACTGTAAGTGCTCAGGGCCCGGGGGAGTGTGCTACTTGAGTGATCTGTAGCTCATGAGCTTGAGCTTGACCAAATTTGATTGGCGCAATTTTTTATCTAATATATATTTTTTTATCAAAAATAATCTCACTCGATTGCTCTTCACTCACTCACTCTAACACCTTTTGAGTAGGTGTTAAAATTGTATGCGTTCTTGAATTCCCTTGTGGTTCAATATAAATTTCTCAACAAAAAAGAAAAATAGGTACGGGATATACAAAATAGCATAGTACTTTCGCCTTTTTATTAATAATCATAAAATGTCTTGAAATTAACCATTAGACAACTTTTGTACATAGTATTGACATAAGTAATTGACCTTATTTTTTTTATCATGTTTGGTAAGTACATGAAATGAAAGCAAATTGTCTTTTTTATACTTTAGAATGCGTAGATATCACTAGTAAAAATATTTAACTTCATCAAACTTTTTATATTCTAAGTCTTTTTAATACTCAATAATAGAGTAAAATGATTAAAAAGAATACATATGTAGAAAATGCAAATGATTCATGTATTATAAGCGAGACTAAATGCATAATAGAATTCCTAATTTCTAGTATAAATGTATGACACACATTTACACCTTTGGTACTATGGTCTAAGAAAACGTCTACCTCTCTGAGATTGTAAAAACATTATTAGTTGTCCAAGGACACTGTCTATTTGGTACCATACAATCTTTACTACGTTTACAACACTGTGAAATTAATAGCATCTAAACATACACAATAAATATTCTCTAAATCTAATATCTAATATTATTGATATTAGGGGTGGACCTGGTATGTGACATTAATTACTATGTCGAAAAAATAACATATGTTACATCAGACTCACTTAATCTCGCAAATAAACTTAAATATTTAGTTTTTTAGTGAACTATGAATTATATGTAATGTAAATGTTTTATTACATAAGGTTTAGATCTTTATAGCTCCAAATATCAAACCCACTTAGTTTGAGTCGATAAGTTCGTTGACATTTAGACATCGAAAAGCTTAGTAATTTGGATGTAACTTTGAAATATTATAGTTTTTTAAATACCTATTTAATATTGTAAGTGCCAATAAAGTGAACAATTACGCAGTAAGCACGTTTTAAGTTTATTTTAATTTGATCTTGGTGTAATCTCAAGCTCAATGCGTAATTCGAGTATATACGATATTCAAACGTTTGTTACAGACGCCCTAACTACATTAGTTGCTGACCATGCCTTGTTTTTCTGTATACATCATATGTAATATGAATCAACCTGGAAATCTAATTGATTGTTAAAGTTGAACCACCAAAATTGGGTATTTATGGTTGTATTCTTGGTTAGAGTGCTTGTTTATAAACTAATTGGAATTGTTAAAGTATGAATTTAAAATAATTCTGTAACTTATGAATAATGATGTTATACTTATCTGAAAGAACTTGAATAATAATTATAATCAGTTACAGTAAATAGTAATAAAACAACACGATTTGTGGAAAAAATAGGATAATACAAAGTAATAAACAACAACAATATTATAGTATAAAATTAATAAGGGAGGGTGGAGGCATCCCATGAAACCTTCACGACCCGCTCACACTGAAAAAGCCAAGGGCGATGCTCTAGCATCACCCACTTAGTAGAAAATAAAAATTCTTTACTATGGTTTTAGTAATAAATGAATATTAATGTATACTTTAATATTCTACAAACTAGTTTTAATAGTTTTTTTTGAAAGGCCAACAATATAAATTTTATTAAAACATAGACTAATAAAGAGTTAGACTAGATAGTTACAAACATCATAATATTACAATTTAAATCATCAAACTAGAAACATCAGAATTCCACCATTGATTCCATGTTAATGATTGATTTTTAAACCTGTTCTTGAGCCAGAGATAAACACAAACCTTTATTTCTTCCACCAATTTAGTGATAGTCGTAGATTTTTACTCAAAGATTAATTCATTCCTACTCCTCCATAGACACCAAATGGCTGTCTGAATTACCGAATATATTATCTTCTTCCAAGTCGAAGACCCGCAGGCAAAAGTGTGAAAATGTAATAGGTCTTTCTCATCAAACAAGTAAAAAGATGATAGTTTGCACCAAGAAGAAATAACATCCCAAAGTAACCGGGTAAAAGGACATTCCACGAGTAGATGACTTAAAGACTCCACTTGTTCGTTGCAAAACACACATGATGGGTTAGTAATATTGACTTGCTGATGCATCAAAGAGAGGAAAGTTGGCAACCTATTCAAGCATAACCTCCAGCAAAGAAAATTAACTTTAATAGGGATCCAATTATTCCACTGGAAAGATATGCCAAGGTCCAAGAACGTGGCTGATTGAATAGCTTCCTTCAAGCTTTTAACCGAGAAGATACATGATGGGTGCAACTCCCATAACCATGCAGAACTCGTCATCCCTTCCAACAGACCATATTGGGGCCTAATAATGCTAGACAAATTCAAACCATAATTTTCAAGTCCGCAGGTGATTTTAAATATTTGCTTCCACGGCTTCGGTTGTGAGATTCTAGTCGGGATGAAAGACCAAGATCTAGAATTATGATAAAAGCACCATATAGCCTTCCTCCATAGACCGTTCTCATCCGTTTTAAATCGCCACCACCACTTAGCTAGCATTGACACATTAGCCTCTTGAAGAGATCCAATACCTAACCCACCACATTTAATAGGAGCAATTACTTTCTCCCACAAAACCCAAATGATTTTTTTCCGCTCCGACGACCCACCCCATAGGAATTGTCTTCGCAAGTCGTCAAGATCATTAATGATTTTTGATGGGCTTTATATAAAGAGAAATAGTATGTGCTTATATGCTTCTTCGCAATTGATCATTAATGGATTAATAGTTAATAAAAGATATTATATCTATATTTATAGCAGTGTTTCTTGTGATGTGTGATTATATGCTTGAGTTGGTGGATTATGGATTGGTCTGGTTTAGAATAGTTTCAATAATAATTGATACAGTATCAAGTTGTTTGGTAAATTTTTATGCTAAAATGGGCTTAATATTTTTGGGCTTACATTTAGGCTTTTAGCGTTTTGGTGTGGCTTTTAAGTTGATCCACCAAGACACCAAGTGGCAAGTGTTATCTAATTCAAAACGTGTTCTATCGCACGAGCACAGAGTGGTTATTAAAAAGAAAAAGGTTCGGTTAGTTATAGATTTGGTTAATGGTCAAATAGTAAAAAATGATTATTTCAAAAACAAGTTCAGTTATTAATAGGTTTGAGAAGGTTTAAAAACCTACATGATGGAACTAGTTAGGTTCGGTTAGTAACCGATTAACCAAATTTTAATTGGTAAAGGCTAGTTTATTGTTGGCTACGTAACCAAATTTCAATTGGTTAAAGGCCAGTTTAAAAACCTACTTGTGCTTTTGAATTCTTCAAACAGGGTACAAACTGTCTGGTTGAATTGGTTACATACTGGTTTCTACAGTTTCGGTTACTAACCGATTTGATTATCAAAATCCAATCAAATATGGTCTTTAAATATAAAACTGACTCTCTAACAGCGTCTTTAACAACTTTAAGTTGGGTGTTACAATGTTCATCATATTTGAGTTTTTTAATACATAAATGATATCCAATAACATATTAACTCTCTTAGAATAGTTTTTAGGTTTGGTTCAAACATTAGATTTTGTTTCTTTAGTAACCCTTTCTCTAGCATAAGCTGGCATGCGCAGGGCACAGGTGGCGCAGGTTAGTTAGAAGCAGTTAAAGTAGCTGAATTTTGGAGTACCAAATCTCTTTTGTTACAAATTAAAATTGAAAAATGTGACACAAGTAACCGATAAGTTGTCTATTTTGAATCTTTTATCTACTGTTCTAACTTACGCCATTTTTTCTGCCAAAACTTGCATACCTAACGTATGACGTTTATAAATAATGAATTCTATATAACTTTTAAATATTTTTTATCATATTGAAGTAGGGGGTGATATAAATAGAAAGTGTGCCTATTTGTGGTTTCTTTAGAATATACACCCCCTCCACAAACATTTATTTAGAATTTAATGGTTGACCTAAAATGGAGAAATGGTGTGTATATACATGTGAAACCTTTCAAAGGAAAACCTTTCACCGTTTTTTTCCTTCATTTCAATCTTTCGTTTCTCGATAACGACTGAATAGATTGGAAAAGAATCAGATTTAGAGCTTCTGACTTGAAACGACGCCAAACCCAAGATAATTTTAATTATCTTGGACTAGGCTTCATTCCAAGGCAGGACTCGACACACCTGGTTGCATTCTCAATATAGGTATTTTTTTTCTAAATTTTGAAATTTTGTTGTATTAGTTTATGTTTTTGGACGTGATATGAGTAGTTTGGAAAAGAATATGTAAAAAAACAATTAGCGATTGTTTGATTTCCAAAATACTATTCTTAAAAGAACAATAATTGATTTATTTATATGTTCATTAGGTCTTTAATCTATAAATTTGTTAAAGAAATTGAAATGTTTAAAAGATTAAATGATCAAATCACCCTTATATCAAACTCCCACCATCCATGTTGCTCATCCGATTCCAAAACCTAAAGTCGACTATCCATCACAACAAATTCAACGTTTAAAAGAACAATCAAAGAAAACAAGATTCAAACATTTGGAAACTTGTCGAGTAGATTTCACTACAAAAACAAACAATCAAGCAAATAGGACAAACAAATAAGAAATCCAAATACGCACCAAACAACAATGAAGAATCAATGGATAGGAAGGACGAGTAAATAAGCCGTGGGTAGAAAGAACATACAATCGGGCAAATAGGACCAATACCCAAGTGTTCATCTTCAGCCAGTATTAAAATCTAAATCTAAAATCTGGAACAATCAAATATGTCAAAAAAAAAGTGAAGACTCAAGTGGTCGAAAGGACGGGTAATCATTTGTTCATAAGTTATATATGACTAGTAATCGATGGGTAGAAGCAAATATGACCATTAATCGTTTGTTCATCTTCAAAGGTTATGAAAATCTAAATTTATGTGTCAATCACTTATTTCTAGTGAATTTAATTCCTATTCCAGTTTTATTTCTCTAAATTTTACATATCAACCACAGCCCCAAAATACTTAAATACATTAATGGACAAATTCAAAAAAAATTTCATAAGACCTTATCTATATTTCAAAAAAATCAAAAGACTTGATCTATAATTCTATATTTAGTATCACATGAACATATCCCAAATTATCTTTCAGAACGTTTGCATCATTTTCTATTTGGAGCAATAATCGTTTTATGAGATTTAATCTTAATGTTTATTTTATGATAAGAAATATATATTCTTAAAGTCATTTTTAAGAAATATATATATCTTTTTATATTGCATTAAAATATATGTAAAGTAGACTTAGAAACCGTTATCCATACTAGTAGACGATCATAGGTTACCTATAAAAAGAAAAAAAATATACTAAAAATTAAAATTTCAATATAAATATACACCTTCATCTCTACAACATTGTCATCAATTTCTACTACAATGGCCCAATAGTCATACAAAATCAAAACAGAGTATCATGTATTACTTCTTTCACTTCACATATGCTTTCAAAATTACAATCTTTAATTACCATTAACAGATCTAAATCCCCCTTTGCAGTTTCTCTGTTCCACCTCAAGATTTCAAGAAGCTGCAAAAATGGTGGATTTAACGACCCAATTTGGGATATCATTGGAGCTTGTAAAGACTCCATTGATAGTCCCATTGCTGCAATTTGCAGTTTACATCTGTTTAACCATGACTGTTATGCTCTTTGTTGAAAGACTGTACATGGGTGTTGTTATTGTGCTTGGGAAACTCTTCTGGAAGAAGCCTGAACAACGGTACAAATGGCAACCGATTGATAAAGATTTGGAAACAGGGCATCTGTTGTTTCCGAATGTTCTTATTCAAATCCCAATGTTCAATGAAAAAGAGGTCGAATTTCGTATCAAAATCTGTTTTTTAGATTGATTTCTGTTTGTTTCTTTTTGTTTTTTGAAATTAAGATGATAGTCATATATTGTTCATGATTCAGGTATACAATATCTCAATTGGTGCAGCTTGTAGTCTTTCATGGCCGAATGATCGCCTCGTTATTCAAGTTCTTGATGATTCGACCGATCACGCGATTAAGGTGCGATCAAACAGAGAAAACAGGAATTTGATGAACAATTTGATAATAGAGTTCGTTTTAATTTTGTTTATTTGACAAAAATAATAATTTTTCTTTTAGAGATTAAAAATATTATTTTCCTTTCAAAAGTTTAATAAATAGTTTCAACCGCTAAATATTTGGATTGAAATGAAACAAATAAAACTTTTGTAGTTAAATTGATTTTTTATTATTTCAAAAGAACATTGTTATTTTTGTTAAATCTTAAAAGAGCAAAACTACGTTTAACTATCGATAATATTATTGTTGTTGAAGTTATGGTCCTATGGAACATATGATTTTACAGGAAATGATTGAGAAAGAATGCCAACGATGGGCTAGCAAAGGGGTTAATATACGGTACCAAATACGCGATAACCGGGTCGGGTACAAAGCGGGTGCGCTTAAAGACGGATTAACACATGATTATGTCAAAGACTGTAAATATGTGACCATTTTCGACGCGGATTTCCGCCCCGAACCGGATTTTCTCCAACGAGCTATCCCGTTCCTCGAGTTTAACCCTAAAATCGCGCTGGTGCAAGCGCGATGGCGGTTCGGTAAGTGCCGATAAAATTTTAAAAGTTTTCACGGATTTGTTTAATTGATTAATATTTGTTTTATTTTTGCAGTGAACTCTAATGAGTGTTTATTAACAAGAATGCAAGAAATGTCACTTGATTATCATTTTACAGTAGAGCAAGAAGTGGGATCTGCAACTCATGCATTTTTTGGCTTTAATGGTAACTTATTCATTTCATTTGCACCCTTTAACTAACCATCACATCCCCAAAAATAACCTAGGGGCAATACCGTAATTTACCGCAGGCACGGGCGGTGTATGGAGGATTTCCGCCATTAACGAGGCCGGAGGGTGGAAGGACCGGACAACTGTCGAGGACATGGATCTTGCGGTTCGAGCCGGTCTCCAAGGATGGAAATTTCTCTATTTGGGCGACCTTCAGGTATTAATCAGATCTAAATCAAATTGTGTTTATTTTTTGTCTTTAACATAAAAGGTATTGTAAGTTTATAAAGTTTTCTAGATTCTTATGGTAAAATAAAATTGAGCTGATGCACCTAAATTTAATATATCGCGCAGGTTAAAAGCGAACTTCCTAGCACATTTAAAGCATTTCGTTTCCAACAACATAGGTGGTCGTGTGGGCCGGCTAACTTGTTTAGGAAAATGGTGCTTGAAATCATTAGAACTAAGGTTAGTTAAGGTCTTTTAAGTGTATCGAACGTTTCTCTTTATTTCTCCACAATGTGGTTTTAACATGAGTGTCGAGTGGCGATTGTTGCAGAAAGTGACGGTATGGAAAAAGTTGTACGTGATCTATAGCTTTTTCTTGGTGCGCAAAATAATCGCTCATATGGTCACATTTTTCTTCTTTTGCGTCGTTCTCCCGCTAACCATTTTGGTCCCCGAAGTAGAAGTACCGACATGGGGAGCCATCTACATTCCTTGCATCATAACCACATTGAACTCCGTCGGGACACCAAGGTAAAAGGCACAAGTATATATTTGTAACAAAAAAATTTAGCGACCGGTTTACTGCTAAAATAACTATGGTCACATTGATAGTGACCAAAAGCCTTTTGGTCGCAAAACAATCGTAAAAATTAGGACCAATTTATTTTGGTTGCAACGCGATAGCAAAGACTGTAATAAAAGGACTGTAAATATGGTTGCTAAAATGGTCACATATTGGCCGCTACATGTCATTATGCAGTCGCAAAATTTGTCGCTAATTTTTCGTTCCAAAGCTATATTTGTGACTGCTTTTGCGACCAAAAAACGTTTACAATTAGTCAATATTCTAGCAGCGTGAGAATTTAATACATGGTTTTCAATTCAGATCGTTCCATCTATTGTTCTACTGGATTCTCTTCGAAAACGTCATGTCATTTCACCGAACAAAGGCCACAATCATCGGTCTTCTCGACGCAAAGAGATCAAACGAATGGGTCGTCACCAAGAAGCTAGGAGACTCCATCAAGAACAAAAAACCAAAGCCCAAACCATCACCCGCACCCAAAACATTCAAATTTAACTTTGGGGACAGGTAAACTCTACATGTTATGCTTTCTGTTCTAACTTCTAAATCTTGTGCTATGTGTTCTAACTTCTAAATGATTCAGGATTCACCTTACCGAACTGGGATTTGCGGCATTCTTATTTTTCATCGGATGTTACGATGTCATGTACGGAAGGCGCCAGTATTTCATATACATTTTCTTGCAAGTGATCACGTTCTTGATCGTTGGTGTAGGCTATGTGGGCACCGTTATACCGAGTTCTTAGAGACCGTTAGAAACTAACCAAGATTATTCGCTAACGCGCTTCTTGATCGATATGTTTGGATAACATAGAAACAAACATATAGCAACTAGAGTTGGTATATAGTTAGAAGAAAATTGGTTTAGGGAAGAGGAAGAAGTATAAAGCATCCTTTGATGGTGATGATTTGTTTGATTGCAATTTTGCATTAGATTACTTAAGTGGGGATTGAAGGAACTATGACTTATGAGCGAATTGTTTTACTATCTTTTTATGATTCTTCATTGTATCCGTGTGAGTGTGTGATGTATTGTTAGGATTATGTGCCATTGAATGAATGAAATTTTTGACATCTTTCTTGTTAGAACTATAACCATCCAGCAGGCTTAACTCGTGTAACTTTAATAAAAAATTAAAAAAATGACTTTGGTGGCTGTGGGGTTCGAACCCACGCGCACTTATGTGCAGAAGATCTTAAGTCTTCCCCCTTAACCACTCGGGCAAACCACCATTTTATATAAAAGATTTAAATTCAGTTATTCATACCTGTAAAGTCGATTTTGCAGTTTTACGTCTATGGAGAGTGATCATTGTATAGAGAGGGTTTATGTTGCAAGCATCAGCAGTTTTAATGTCTGGTTTTTGGGTTGTCTAAACTTTTTTATTGAAATTCTTGATTTTTAAATCAAATTCTAATGAACATTTATAATCATGACTGTTTTTTTTATCTATTTCATCATGATCAAAGACTAAAGAGTAGTTCTTCTAGTTTCTAATTATATTTAATAGCTTTTATGTGAACTTGTTTTTGCAATGTGTTTTTAAGATTTGTGGCAAGCAAACACTTGTTGTTGCTACACGAATCCTAATCGAGGGATTAAGATCGGGAAGCAGTGCAGGAATGGGGCTACCACCGAGGATCAGGCGGGAACTTGCCTTTGACCGCTGGGGAGCAGGATGTGGCTGAACCTGGCTTTGTCTGAGCTGGGCTTCGGTTGAGCGATACTTTTGGCCGAACGGAATATCTGCGAGACAAGAACAACACCGTGAGCCTCGCCTCGGGCAGGAAATGTTTTCTCTCCGAGATCACATTCCGGCGTGAGAATAAGTATTTGTTTTGAGAGAACTCTAAAAGGGAGAATAAGTAAATAGTTTGTAGTAAGAATGTTCCGAGAATGTCCTCTACCTGTGGAATGAAAGAGTATTTATAGTGTTGGTGCATGGAAACAATAAACACCCGGTTCTATTCTTGGAAATCTGTGGTCAATGATATGAGACTGAAATTCTCGAGTCAGAGGTTTTATACCCTCCTGATGCAAAGGGTTTCTGATTAGCATTAATGTAATTTGTCTTTGTAGTTGACTTGAGGACTTGGTGGCAGCTCTTAACTTCTGCCAATGTTTTGGCTTTATGCGTTTTGTCATCTTGTGTTTCTTCCTTATTCTCTTGTAGCCAATGAATGGCTTTCTTGGTTACTAAGTTTTCGTGAAGGTTTTTATAAGTGTTGATCATGAGGGCTCCTTACCGCTTCGGCCGTGTTTTGGCTCTTTACGCTTCAGTCGCGGCTTTACTCAGCCGCGGTTTGGCTCTTTCGCTTCAGCCGCAGTTTGGCTCTTTCCGCCTTAGCCGCGGCTTGGGCTGTCTTTTACTCAGCCGCGGTTCGCAGTTTGGTTCTTTCAGCTTCAGCTGCGGCTTGGGCTGTCTTTTACTCGGACGCGGTTCGCGGTTAGGCTCTTTCCGCTTCAGCCGCGGCTTGGGCTATCTTTTACTCAGCCGCGGTTTGATCCTGAACTTGAGAGAGTCGTGACTCGGTATTATTGAGGCTCGGTCTTTTTGTTAGCGTCAGGGATGTTACCCCTTCATGTCCCCCCAGTCCAATGTCATGGTGTCAAGCATGCCATTGGATTAATAATTGGTTTCTTTCTTTGACGGTTGTACTTCCTTGTTGTCTTTTCAACTTGATGTGACCGACTTTTTGACACTACTTCAACCTCGCCATGAGCCCCGTCCCGAGGATCCATCAATCACATCACCGTTTAGTCTTTCTCGAGTAATGTGTACACACATTGTCCTTTCTTTGGTGCATATCTCTTGAGCCGCGGCCTTGTAGCCGCCCCTAACTCCTCGGCTTTCGGGTCCATCTTTGATTTACGTGGGCGGTAGCCGCCATCTAGCTCCTCGGCCTTCGGGCCTGTTCCTCGAGCCGCGGCCCCCGGCCGCCTTCTTGTGGACTGAGCCCCTAGGGCTTTTCTCTATAAATTCCTATCAACCTCTTTCTCCCCCATTCTTCTTCTTTCTCTTCTTTCCATTTTCTTTTATTCAAGTCTCCTCTCATATCTCTCATCTAAGAGCACAAATCTTCCCGGTAAGTTCGTCGAACTCTTTTCATCTTCCGCATTTGTAATGGACTGTAGGAATGATATGGGTCTTCAAACGTCTGTTATCTCTCAGGATTTCTCAAATAACTTTGTGTTCCGTTACGGTATTCCCTCCGATCTTAGTCCTCTTGTCCCTCCTCGCTCGTCCACCGTTAGGGACGCTCCAGTCGGGATGATAGCTTTATATACTCCTTTCTTTAGTTTTTGTAAATTTCGGGTCCCCGTTAGTCGCTTTTTATGCTTGCTCCTTAGGTATTATGATATTCATCTATCGCAACTAGTTCCTTTAGGTTTGGTTAAAGTGTATCATTTTGAGATATCGTGTCGTGCCCTTAGCTTAGAACCTAGGACGAACCTTTTTAGGGCATTCTACAAATTGACCAGGGTAGGCGATTGGCTAACCTTTGAGAAAAGAAAATCGCCCAAACCTCCTCTGGCGTCACGAACCATAACTAGTTTGAAACATTGGAAAGACCATTTTTTCTTCATTTCGGCTAATATAATTCCTTTTGAGATGCATTGGTTGAAAACTAGTAAGCCCATTCAAGACCCTTTTCCCGAGCCCGACACGTTTGACATGTCCGCTTATAACCTCTTGAAAACCGAGCCAACTCCTCTTCGTAGCTATTTTGAGCATTTTCTCGTGATGGTCGGTGTTAGTCGTAACTAGACCGACCTTAACATGGTTCCATTCATGACTTATCAAGGGAAACGTAAGTTGCCTCCCTTTTTATACCTTAATGTACATGTTCATGTGTCTGATTATTGTTTGTATGTTGTATTTTTGCAGGTATGGAGTTATTTGAGTGTATGAAGCTTTCTGCTAAAGAAGATGTTTCTGAGCAAGTTGATGCTTTGCCCGAAAGTGCAACTCCTATATTGGAGACAACCGCCAGCTACGTTGTTCAACCGGGTGAAACCATGCCGCCGCCTTCCCGCAAACGAAAAAGTACTTCTGAAGCTACTGCTTCCGCAAGCCAACCAAAGATGAAACATAAACAAGGGTTGGGAGGGCCAGGCCTTAAACCGCGGCTGCCCCTCCTTCATCGTATGCCGCGGCCCGAGGGGCTGGTCCCTCAGCCACGGCTGGGGTAGTCCCTCACCTGAGTTCCGGCACTTCTGTTAGTGCCCCTCTGTCTTCTGATGGTCATTCAGCTGGTGGTTCTAGTAAAGGAAAGAATGCTTCTTCTGAGAGCGCCGATTTGAATGCGGAAGAGAAATTTGTTCCTGATTGGGATTTGACTAATGGAACCACTTTCGAGACTCCGGATTCATGTAGGGACTTCATGTTTTCATCTCGCACACCTGCGGAATTCTTCGGCGGAGAGGGGTTGAAGAATAAGGCATTATCGAATGTTGGTTGTTTGTCCATAGTGAATAGTTTGTTTTCTTTTGCTGAGATTCACGGCCGTTGGGTGGATGGTGTCAATGAGATTCGTGACCTCAAGAAACAAGTGTCCAAATTGGAGGCTGAAAATGCGTCCCTCAAGTCTCGTTGTGGATTGTCTGATCTTGCTAAGGAAAAACTTACTTTGGATCTTAGTGGTGCTCAGGAAGAGATTTGCATTCAACGTGTTGTAGTGAAGAGACTTTCTTTGGATTTGAAAGATAATAAGATTGCTTCCGAAGGCCGCATTCCTAACCTTGAGGAAAAAGTGTCGCATCTCACATCCGAGAAGAAGTGGATTATTTCGGAAGGTGTTGGCTTGGCTTTTAACAAGATTCGTGATAGTGATGAGTTCCTTGATGCTTTGGCCAGGATTAACAGCTTGTCAGACAAAGTGGGTTATAATGTCGGGTTGTTGGATGGGGCTCGCCTCGCTGCAAAGGGCAAGAAACCCGAAGCGGCAAAGAATTTCGATAAAAAAGCATTGAAGAAGCTACGAGCCGAATCCGACTCATTTGATAAGGCTACTTTTCCTATGACCGAGACTATTGCTGCAATGCGTGATTCGACCATTGAGGAGATCAAGTCACTCCTGACTACTTCAGCTGAAGACCCTGCTCATGTGTAGCTAGCTTATCTTTGGGTGTTTATTTTGTGTTTGTAATGTTATCGAACTTGTACTCTGACTTTGTATTGTTTCCTTTTGTAATGGCATTTGGACTTTTGGCGTTCTATATGTATGTTTGTAAACTATGGTTGGTTATATTGGGTTTGCTCGCCTATCTTGGTTGTAACTTTAGTTTGTTACATGCTTTTGACTTCCTTTAGGATAGCAATGTTGTTTGTAGTTTGCGTCGCGGTTATTGTTCCGACAATGTCTTTCCTGGTAGCTATTATCCGTAGCTCTTGGTCACGAGTTATTCCTCGGCTGCGGCTCATGTTGGCCGCAGCTTTTGGCTGCGAGTGCCTCTCGGCCGCGGCTGGCCTATTTGGTTGCTACTTGCTTGTTGCTCTGTCACGGCTTTCCTTTGGTTATAGCTCTTGGCTGCGACTTGACTATGGTCAAACATCGTTACAGCAATTCATAATTTTAGGCATGATTTAGCCTTCGTATATGAATTTCGGTGCGGCCCATTCTTTGGAAGCAATTATGGCCGCGAGTTGCTTCTTCGGCCGCGGCTCAACTTGGAGCGATTGCCCATGGTTTCGCGACTTGCCACACGCTCACAATATTATTATTGTTGCATTTTTAGCTACAACTTGTAAGCTCGGTTGTGAACGAGACTTAGGCCACGACTCTAACTTTGGTCGTGGGCCTACGCACCCATGCATTTTCTGGTTATTGTTGTTTTTCTGGCTTTGGTTTTTAGCCGAATGGGAATGTACATTGAGTGGCTCTAGTTGTCTGCCAAAGTGTAATCATATGTTTGGAGTTACGTGCTTGGTTTTCTTTGGGATCCAGTTACGAACAACGAGTTTGGCAAACATTGAATTGTTTAGTTAAACTTCGAGAATAGCTCGTACTCGCTTATTTGTTCGCTCTCGTCATGGTTGCTTGTGGTTTCGTTTGACTTAGCTTGGAAAGCATTAAATTGTTTAGTTACATATTGTACTGTTCACAATCGTTGCTTGAATAACTGCGTTGGTATATCGTTTCGCTTTCTTTACTCACACGTCATTGTGGTTTCACGACTTGTTACGATACTGGTTATATAAAAAGATTCATTAATCTGGTGTAACTGCTAGTGCTCGTATGCACCTTTTTACTGAAAAAATGAGTTATACTGTTGAAATTCTACTACCTACTACATGTAGCATCGTCGGAGCTAAGCTCCATTCCAGGTTCTCGGGATGACTGCCCTGTCCAGCTGGCTGAGTCATTAAGCTCCGTTGTTTCCTACTTCGATGACTTGATAAGGTCCTTCTTAATATGGACCCAACTTGCCCTGATCTTGAACTCTACTCGCCTCATTGCTTCTTAAAACGTAATCGCCTTCCCTGAACGTTTGATGTTTTATGCGAGAGTTGTAATACCGTTCAATTTCCCTCTTATGCTTTGCTTCTCGAATTACCGCTACCATCCGTCTTTCCTTAAGTAAATTCAAATTAAGTCGTAGATTGGCTTCGTTCTCCTCTCCAAGAGCTTGTGTGACCCGGGTGGTTGGCATACCTATCTCAACGGATATCATGGCTTCCGATCCGTAAGTTAAACTAAATGGGGTTTCACCGTAGCTGGTCTTGGGCATAGTTCGATAGGCCCACAAGACATTGGGTAGTTCCTCCACCCAGTTCTTCCCCTCAATGCCCAATCTTGTTTTTATTCCTTCAACAATACTGCGATTGACCCTCTCAACTTGACCGTTACCTTGTGGATGAGCTACGGAAGTGAAAATTTGCTGGATTTGCAGGTCTCTACACCATGATTTGAATGGATTCTCAGCAAACTGCCTCCCGTTATCTGTTACGATAAACAACGGGATCCCGAAGCAGCATATGATGTTTTCCCATGTA
>BJCM01085950.1:0-10113 GCA_018326385.1 Flaveria bidentis
TAAGATAGAACGAACGTATGAATGAACGTAAATGAATTATCGTAACAATGTACTGAATAGGATTCTCGTTATTCGACCTCAGTAATCGTGGCTGAGTGCCACGAAGAGGGTAAAGTCTGACCGGATCGAGAAAGAGAAGTGAACGATAATGTAACACGTTGAATGAACAAAGTTAATGAACGTATTGACGAAGATAATAATAATATTATCTGTATGTACGTATGATGCATGATCACGAACGATGTAAAGTATAGTATGTTGTGAAATAAAGTAAAGAACGGTTTTAACAGAGAAAAGTATGTTTTATTAAAAAACTAGAACTCACTCAGCGTCGCTGATTTTTGTATGCATGATAGTTGGCAGGTATACGTTGATGCTGAGGAGTTGCAGGCATGGATGCATAAGCTACAGGGAGCATTTTGAGGCTGGCATCCGTATTTTGACATGTCTTGCATTTTGAGATGAAAACAAATGTTGTAATTGACATGTTTTTAATTATAAATGAAAGTTTTAAATTCTGTTGCAAAATTAATGTACATTTTATAATGTTTTATGTCCGATGAACCACCAGCAATGAGATGCCCGAGAACAAGGCCTTACACACAATAAATTATTTAACGCGCTAAACATATAGACAAAATACCAAACTGTTATCATCGTATAGCGTCACGTTTCAGTCAAAAATTAACGCCACCTACCCCACATAATATAACAATAAAATATATTAATTGGTATAGAGCAAAATCTCTTTTTTTAGAATAATACACTCGAATTCAACCTAGACTATATATATATATATGTCCACTTATAATATTCCCTCACAAAGTCAACAAAATCCCCCATAAAAAGCAAAACACAAATACACTAAACAGCACAAGCATTCTTCTAGTTCTTCCCTTTTTCTCTCTCTCTCTCTCTCTCTCTCTAGAATTCAATAAGAAATAGTAAACAAATCAACCCCAACCCATTACGATTCAATCTCTCACATTGAATTTCAGCAATTTGTTGGTGTTTTTGGGTGAAATGGGGAGCAAATGGAGGAAAGTGAAGATGGCGTTGGGGTTTAATTTGTGTGTTTATGTGCCTCCGGCGGATGCCGACGTATCGCCACCGCAATCGGAGAGGTGTTCCGACGCCGCTTTGTTGTCTCCGGCGGCGGAACAATGGAGTCTCGGTGGCTCTGCGGCGGCCGCTCGGCCGTGGTCTCCGGCGTTACGGTGGTCTAAAAGCTTGAGCAGATCTTCTAAGGTTTGCAGCACTCAAAATTTTAACTTTTTTAATCTTGATTAATTAATTTTGATTTTTATCCATTTAATATTTTATAAGTTTGCATCTTGCATGTTTATAATTGGGTTTCTAAGTTGTTTTGGAGAGAATTATATTGGTTGCATATGTTAATGAATAAAAACTGTTATAAGAAAAAACATGGGTTTGGAGTTATTTTATTTATCGTATGTGAGTTTATTAAAACAATATGCAAACCAATACAACTTTGTTAGCTATTATTGCCTTCTATTAAGGTGTAGATATAATTATATCCCTATCTAAGTGGTGATAGTTTAAGTCCCAAATGAACAAAATGATTTAGACGTATGATTAGATTGGTGGGTTATTATTAACCAACAAGGGTAATTTAACTTAATAAGCTCATACAATTCCTTAAATAATATCTCGGTGGTAAATTAATATATTTCTAATCGAATGATTATGTGTTTAAATAGAAGATAATACAGGAGTGATTAATTTAAAAGTAAAATAAACATGAAATAAAGATTGAATGTTAGTAGTTGAATAATAACGAAGCTCATAAATGCTAGAAAGTTGAATTACTATACACCGGAGATGTGGACCCAAGTTAGACATCCCTCTCACGTGATAAGAGTGAATTTCTTTTATGTTTCATTTTATGTGTTATATTTAATATAGCCTGTGTTATTTACGTATCAAAAGAGACTAATGAATATAATTCACCGAAACATTTATTTAAGATAAAATCCCTCGTGGGTAGATAATAAGATGTTTATTTTAATTTTTAATTGTTTTTGACAATAATCAACTAGAAGATTTAGACAAGAAAACATTCTAAAACCAACAAAAGTTTCTGCCAAACCTTCTGCTGGATTTGCTTGTTTTGTATTTTGATGTTTTTTTTTTGACTTTTATGGTACCTTGTAGTTGCCAAATCGTTCTTGTTTGCTTCTTACGAAATATTTAATCAAACAAAGGGATTTTAATTTTTTATTTTGACTTTTCCTCTTATGACTTTTTAATTTTTGACTTTTCAGAAATGCACAATATGTTTAGCATCAATGAAACGCGGTGAAGGTCAAGCAATCTTCACAGCTGAATGTTCACATTCATTCCATTTTCAATGTATCGCTTCAAATGTCAAACATGGCAATCGAATATGTCCCGTTTGTCGCGCGAAATGGAAACAAGTTCCATTGCAGGTATTAGCAGATAAATTACATTTACAGAAATATTATTATCGTTCATGGTTATATTGTTGTTATAAATGTATTTTATTTGCTAATAACAGGGTTCAACAAGTTTAGATCCCCCGCTAGGAAGAACACGAATCAGACCTGTCAACTGGCCACATGACAACCCGATGATCCGCCAGTTCCTACCACGACAGAACTCCAACAGCAGCATATTAACTGCTATGTTACCGGCCAACGAGCCTGCAGTTTTCAATGATGATGAAACCCTTGATCTTCAGACTACAAACAAGAATAATAGTACATCAGATGGATCTTCTTTCAGAAGGGTGTTAATGGAAACATACACTGATGTTCCAGCTGTACCGTGCTTGAGTACTGTTGATGATTTCACGGTTTTGATCCACCTGAAAGCTCCGGTTTCTACTTCTGCACGAGCCCCGGTTGATCTTGTAACTGTGCTTGATATCAGTGGTAGCATGGCTGGCACAAAGCTCTCGTTGCTTAAGCGAGCCATGGGGTTTGTGATACAGAATCTTGGACCGGCCGATAGGCTGGCAGTGATCGTGTTCTCTTCCACTGCCTGCCGCCTGTTTCCCCTTCAGAAAATGTCGGATACAGGGAAGCAACACGCTCTGCAGGCGGTAAATTCATTGGTGGCAAGTGGCGGCACTAATATTGCCGAAGGGCTGAGAAAGGGCAGCAAAGTGATGGAAGACCGCCGCGAGAAGAACCCTGTGGCGAGTATAATATTATTATCAGATGGGCAGGATACTTATACAGTGAGTAGTGGTTCGGGTTCGGGTTCAGGTAATGGTCAAAACAGGACAGACTACCGGTTACTTGTTCCGTCGGGTATCCAGATACCAGTCCATGCTTTTGGGTTTGGGACAGACCATGATGCTACATCAATGCACTCGATTTCTGAGATATCCGGGGGGACGTTTTCGTTCATCGAGACCGAAAGTGTGATTCAAGATGCCTTTGCTCAGTGCATTGGTGGACTTTTGAGTGTTGTGGTTAAAGGTCTACAAGTGATAATCGAGAGTGCGAACCCGAAGGTTCAGGTTCAGTCTCTAAAGGCTGGTAGTTACAAGAATCATCTGATACCCGATAAGAAATCGGGCAGCATAGATGTTGGGGATTTGTATGCCGATGAAGAACGAGATTTTCTCGTCTTGGTCAACGTCCCAAAGGAGACAGAGTTGACTTTTCGTGGCGAGACCTCGTTACTAAAGGTAAGTTGTTATTATACCGACCCAATGACTAACGAGACGGTGAAGTTAGTGAGCGAAAATGTTACAATTAAAAGACCGGAAAATGTAGGCCAAGAAAATGTTGTTTCGATTGAAGTCGATAGACAAAGAAATCGGTTGCAATCAGCAGAAGTCATGGCACAAGCGAAAACCGCAGCGGAAGAGGGCGATCTAACACGAGCTGTTAGTATTCTCGAAAACTTTCGGAAGGTTCTCTCAGGAACTGTATCAGCTAAATCTAGGGATCGTCTCTGTATGGCCCTAGACGCCGAGCTCAAGGAAATGCAAGAGAGAATGACTAGTAGGCATGTGTATGAGCATTCGGGAAGAGCTTATATATTGTCGGGTCTAAGCTCGCACACATGGCAAAGAGCCACGGCTCATGGGGACTCGACTGACGGTTCTAGCCTGGTTCAAGCTTATCAAACCCCATCGATGACTGAAATGCTATCTCGATCCCAAGCTAAGGTTCCACTTGCTTGGCCTTCAGTTGCATCACATGCAAGGCCAAGGTAAAATTATCTTTTTCAATTTATGGTTTTTATTTTGGAAATGTGTAAAGAAATAAAGTTTTGGACATTAGGGCATAATTTTGTTTAAATTATGGTGATTACAAAAGTCAATGATGAAAGTGATATAGCATAATGTAAAGTTGGTTGATAAAGTTGAGGATAATAGAGTCATCTTTTTAGTGTTCATCTTTTGTCACACATTAATGACCCATGCCACTATGATGCCCATCATGAACATGGTCATGCTAATGGCCAACTTCTCATTCGTGACATAGGATGGATGTGGTGTACGATATTATTTATTTATAAATTATTTTTAAACAAAATGAAGCATTAATATATACACGTGTTCGATAAAACAAATAGAAACTCCGACATGAGAATAAATATGTATGTTTTTGAAGTATGAAGTGAGGTATTACTCCTTTGGTTACATTTATTATTTTCATTCAAAAATATTTTTTTATTTGACACCTCAAAGTTTGAAAACAATTATCATTTTCATTAAAAAATATTAACTACATTATCTTAAAATGTTTAATATTCATCGTTAAAAGAGTACTTAAAACGAAATCCTAATCTATCCTTACGTGTTGTTGACAAATTTTCTTTCACAAAATAAACGTTTTTTTTGAGAAAATAACAACTTTTAAATCTTTGAGAGCCAAATGTAAAAAAACTTATTAAATAAAAATAACAAGGCACACGACATACGAACACCCTGTCAGTGTATTGCGGACAACCTTTGAATTTTTTTCACGGGCCGTATTGGTTTTCAAAAGACCAAATCATGAATTTATAAAATGTTACGGCCCGTAATGACTTTAATTTACGGTGATGTAACAAAACTTATGACCCGTAAGTAAAATTTTCCTATTTTTTAATTTTTTTCTTTAAATTTTTATTTTTTTCAATAAATGTTTTTTAGTTTTTTAAAACTAATTAGATTATAGTACTTTTTAGTTTAATATAAATTAATTTATAAAATTTGTAAATAAGTATTTTATAAAAGCAAAAAAATAAATAAAGATAAAAAAATTGAATTTACTTTAAATGTATATATAAAAGTAAAAAAAATCAAACTTAAAATTATTATTTGGGTATGTTATTGATATAAATACATAGAGAAAAATAGAGACAATAAGGTGTCTCGATAAAATAAATAGGTTTTTTATAACTCAACCTTTATTTTTTAGAGCCTAATTAATTTTAAAATATAACATGTTCATATTGATTATTGAGATATTTTATTATTTTTTATATGAATATATTATAAATACATAGATTGGTTATTGGTATTTTTTCTCTCTCTACTCACACATATATATAGAGAGAAAAAGAGGAAAAGTAATATTCTAATAACACAAATTATTAATGTTTTTTTGTAATTCACTTTCATATAATTAAATATTATACTCACAAAGTTATAAAAAAGGAAATGGGTGAATGCTCTAACTAAAACATTTATTAATATAACTTATAAATGTGTTTATAAAAGTGAAAAATAAACTTAAAAAATATTATTAATTAATAAATCATAAATGAATGAAAAATGTTAAAAATATCAAAAAAAAAATTAGTATTTTACCTAGGGTCGTAAGGTTCATTGCGGCCCTGTCATTACAGGCTGTAAGGGACAATACGGGCCGTAAAAATCATGAATTGACTAATTTGATATTTTCAAATCAATACGGCCCGTGAAGGCTTTTACGGGCCTTATTAAAGACGTTTAGATATCTCTCTGGGTGTATCAATAACAGACCACAAATAATAAATATGAAAAATTGTATAGAAAAGAAAACAACAATTTATTTTTTTATAGAATGTTTAAAGTATATCATTCTTGAATAAATAAAACATAATTGTCTAGAGTATATTAATCATGAGGGTACATATTTTTATGAGATTAGATGTACCATATATCAGTGACTGTAGAGATACAGGGATAGTAATGCCAAATTTTAACATTAATGATTAACCCAGATTCAATTAAGTAAAGCACGCATAAATCATTGGTGGCATTAATCAACAAAGTAACAAAGGGGTGGGATATGATTTCACCCTATATACAAACTTTACCTTTGATGAATTACCATTATACATGGTACACAACACATTATACAACAAAAAAGTGATCATCGATCACCCGATCGCAGAATACCTGGACGGATGCACATCATCTTTCCGTTCGAGACCACCACAAGCGGTAAGAACAGTTGCAAGTATATAATCATCCACCTCGATGCCTTCGGCTTCCATTTGATACATGAGCTTCATAGCCTCTCTACATAACCCGTTTTTTGCATACCCAACAATCATCGCCTTCCAAGCAACCAAATTCTTTTCAGGCATGCTATCAAAAACTTCAATTGCCTCGTCAACATACCCACATTTTGAATACATGTTAATCAAAGCACTACCTACAAACACATTAGACAAAGCGGGTGACTTGGTAACGGATGAATGTATCAGTTTCCCGTGCCAAATGTTTTCTAGCTTAGCACACGCTTTCAAAGCGGAAGAAAATGTGAACGGGTTAGGATTGACTCCTTCACCAACCATTTCTTTTAAGAACTCAAGAGCTTCCGACTCATGCCCTAATCGTGCACACCCGGAGATCATAGCAGTCCAAGAAACTACATCTCTAAAAGTCATTCTTTGGAGCACACTATTCGCGTATGAGTAATATGCACATTTACAATACAACCATACAAGTGTGCTAGATATGTAAATGTTGTCCTCAATGTGATTCTTGAGTATTTGTGCGTGTAATTCTTTACCCGTCTGTAATGCTTTAATACTCCCACAAGCTCTAATCATGCTCACCATTGTTAACTTGTTAACAAATATTTTACGCCTTTTCATCACTCTGAAAAGATTAATGGCTTCTTCTCCACGACCATTGCGTGCATACCCTGCTATTATACAAGTCCATGTAACCATGTTCCGTCTTCTCATTCCATCAAACACAATCCGAGAATCTTCGATTACTCCGCATTTAGCATACATATCCACCAATGAGGTCCCTAGAAAAACATCATTGCTAAACAACTTCTTAACTATGGTTCCATGTAATTGCTTGCCAAATTTCAAAGCTTTTTCTTCCCCACAAGCTTTTAACATGCTGCAAACTGTAAACTCGTTAGGTGCAAACCCATCAGATAACATTCTTGAAAACAACAAGAAAACATCTTTGGTTCTCCCATGTTGAGAACATGCAGTTATGATTGTAGTCCAACAAACAACATCATATTCCTGCATCCTATCAAACACACGAAATGCTTCGTCTAGGCGACCACATTGCGCATAAAAGTAAACCAGCGCGCTATCTACAATCAAATTACCATAACTCCCTTTGACCACCCAAGCATGAAGTTGTTTCCCAAGTTCAAAATCTACTCTCCCACTGCACATATTCAAAAGACACACCAAAGTTTTCGAATTCGCCTGAATCCCACTCTCAACAAACTCGATAAACAGCCTCAACCCCTCATCTTCGAACCCGAATTTCAAATACCCACCAAGCATAGCTGTCCAAGAAACAACATTTCTCTCAAGCATTTCATCGAACACCTTACGTGCATCCGTCAATCGCCCAATTCTCACATACACACTAATCAAATTGTTATCAAGAAACAACCTTGAATCTCCACAACCCTTTGCAACAACACCATGTAGCCTTCTAAGTTCCTTAACCGAAGTACAAGTACGAAGCAAATTACCAAGGTTTGTGGCGTTATAAGCATAACTGTTGCTAGAATTATCGGAACAAGAGGGAAGATTATCATCTGGGTGTGTCTGATAAACATCATAATTTGCTGAAAAACACTGAAAACGATGATGTTCGTGGGTGCTAAAGGTGCTTATGGGTTTCTTTAAGGGTTTATGGGTGTGGTTTAAAGAGGTGTGAGTATGATTATCAAGAAGAAACGGTGGTGGTGATTGAAAACAAAGATTCGAAGAAATTAGTGTTATTGTCGATAGCATATTTGGGAATGACAATCCAAAATTGGGATTCTTCAGCAAATCTTTCAGATAGAAATTGGAATCCCTGTTTGTTAGAAACTTAGAATTCGTTGTTACAATGTTGATAAAAAAATCTTTCATTTCCCTCTAAGTTTAGCTTAAAATCTTTTTGTCTTTTTGTTTTTGTTTTTTTTATATGATAGGTAAATTGATATTTGATTATTGGTTGTTATAAGGTTTCTTTTAAAAACAGGATATTAACATGGTCGATCCCTAACTAATGAATTGAATTGGTTACAAACTGGTTATTGAAACACCGAGTGACGAGTAGAGTCGGTTTCAGTTAAAATTTAATTTTAGTTATTTATTCGGTAATTTTTTTCACCTCTATTATAAATGACTAGAAATTAAGTATGTGTGATGTGACGTGTTTGCAAACTTTAACGTGCATTGAGACTGTGATGTAATAGATACGCATAATAGAAACACATGAAGTTACGGCGACTCGGTTCAGAATATCGAAAAATAGATTGACAACAGTTATATAATGGTACCAGTATTCTTCAATCAGTAGCAGTCATGGTACCAACATATTACCACCAGTCGATATAACTAACGATACTAAACATGAAAACTCTAGTTTTAAATACAGCTTTGTTTTTAAAAAAATTTATGTAACTGAAGAAAAATTATAAAACTACTTTATATATGTTTGGATAGATTCAAAATATAATAAAAAAAAACCCTACATAAGCAACAAGTTGTAAACTTAAGTACCTATTGGATTAATAAGTTTTATAGTTATAAATTATAGGGAAACGTGGGAAGTTTTGCTTTCCTCGAAGATTATGGATTTAATTCCTGACATGAACAAATAATTAGTCATTTGTGTTACTAATTTACTAACTTTCCGTTCAAAAATAATCAATTATCAATGCGAGGCAGTGAGCTGACAATAGAAAACTATAAACAACTTTGCTTGGGCTATAGCCTATAGGTAACAAAACAAAGTAATGGGCTGGAATCCAAAACAAAAATATAAGAAAGAACACACAATAGAAGCCTGGAAACAGAGTTAGTAAAAAAATAGGTTTGGGAAAAAACCGGTTCATAAGAGGAAAAACCGATTACACTGGTTCCCCTAAAAAACTTGTTTCAAAACCATCCAAACCGGTTTGATAGGTTCAAGTATGTAGTTACAAAGCCAGTTTGAAAAAAAAAACGGTTTTATCTGATACCAAAAAAATCACTCGGGTTTAAAAACCGACCCCGTCTGAATAAAAAACCGGTTTGTACGCATCTATCTAGAAAGTCGAACCCTCACTTCTTGATTCAAAAGAAGCAATAACCAACTGCAATGTCTGTCGTAATAATAACAATAATAATAATAACAACGATAACAATAATAATAACAATAATAATAATAACAACGATAACAATAATAATAATAATAATAATAATAATAATAATAACAAAATAATAACAATAACAATAACGATAACCATAACGATAACGATAAAGACAACGACAACGACAACGACAACGACAACGACAACGACAACGACAACGACAACGACAACGACAACGACACCGACACCGACACCGACAACGACACACGACAACGACAACGACAACGACAACGACAACGACAACGACAACGACAACGACAACGACAACGACAACGATAACGATAGTAATAATAATAATAAAAATAATAATAATAATATAATAATAATAGTAATAATAGTAATAATAATAATAATAATAATAATAATAATAATAATAATAATAATAACAATAACAATAACAATAACAATAACAGTAACAGTAACAGTAACAGTAACAGTAACAGTAACAGTAACAGTAACAGTAACAGTAACAGTAACAGTAACAGTAACAGTAACAGTAACAGTAACAGTAACAGTAACAGTAACAGTA